>LZPO01066462.1:70883-85154 GCA_001675575.1 Neotoma lepida | reverse complement strand
CAGTCAAACACATGACATAGTGGGGTGGTAGCTCTTTAATTCTCCCCTTTTCTGTATATTTTATCAAAAGCCAGATTACAGCCTCACCTTTTATTGAAAGAGGTGACATCTGTGTTCTTTGCCTGAAATGTCATAGGCAGCTATATGTGTTTTCTACATAAACAAAAGGAATGGCATGATTCTGGGGGAAAAGGGTATTTTAGAAAGATCAATCCAAATGTTTAAGAAAAAGCCGGGGTAACTGCCAGGGAGAAAGATGAAGGACAGGCAAGGCTTTAGAGAGCAAGAAACAAGAGCTTGTGAATACAGGGCAGAAGAGAAGGTGGGNTCAGAAGAGACTAAAGGGCAGTGCATTCACCGGAATGTCAGAACATGGTGTAGTCTTCTGCCCACTGTGAGCTTAGAGTTGAGTGTGGGAGTAACATCAAGCTCATAAAAGTAAATACATAAGTCAGAAAGCATAACAAGTACTTTAGAGAAAAGTATCATTGCACACTATGGGAGAATACTGAGGTCTTCTGGGAAGGGGCACTAGGATGTGTTCTTTGAAGNAGTGAGCCTAAAGAATGAATCAGAATAAAAGAGCCAAGGCTGAGGGTGTGACTCAGTGGTAGAGTGTGTGGTTAGGTTTTATGATGCTCTGGATTTCATCCCAGCAATGAACAAATTAAGTGAAGTAAGCAAATGAGACACCATTTCATCCAACTGGGATGGCTACAATCAAAAAGACAGGCAACAATCACTGTTGGAGAAACTAGAAGTCTCGTGCTCTACTGGTGTGAAGTTAAAATGGTGCAGTTACTTTTAAAATGAATAAACATTTTGACAGTTACTCAAAAAGTTAAGCATGAAATTATCATAGCACCAAGAAAATCTCCCATAGATATATACTGAAGGAAAATGGAAGCATATATTTATGTAAGACTTATATACAAGTGTTCACAGGCACATCAGTTATAATACCACAAGGTGGCTAGAAGTAATGCGATGTCCACCAGCATAAGCATGAATAAATAAAACCAGATGTATCCAAGCAGGGAAGATTAGTCCATAATATTAAAAATAGACTATAGGTACTGCCAAATCATGAATCTGGAATCTGTGAGTACTGTATGCCTATGTGCATACCCCCCACACAGACACACATTCATATACATAATTAAAAATAAAATAAATCTTTTTGGTAAAGATAAAACAATTCAAAATAGGCAAAACCATAAAAACACAAAATCTAGTGGCTATTGAGGAGAAAGGGAAGTGATTAGTATTTCTTTTGAAGCAATGAACAGTTCCAGAGATACACAGTAGTGAAAGTTGCATGCATTTACAATTTCACTACAATCCACTTTAAATCCAATTTAAAAGAGTGACTGTTATCCCACATGGAATATTTCTCAGTATGTTTTAAATAGCAATAAGGTAAAGAGGGTGAAATAAAAGTATCGTTGCATTCAGCGGGAATAGAAAGTATAAATGATCATGGGAGAGGAGATGCAATTGATAGAGAGCACCGANGTCAAGGTCAATGTGGCCGGAGTGTTTGGGAACAAAAGAGAGTAGTAGTGCATACGGGCAGAAATGCAGGGGCAGAGCATGTATATCCTTTAGGCTTGGTCTTTGTCTCACACTAATGTGGTGCGGATAGAGAGTGTTATGTAGGAAAAGAACATAATTATATTCTTTGCCTGTGTTGGACAGCATAAAATACAAAGAGTCAAGATGAGCTGACCAGCTGGCATGGAGCCAAGCAGGAGAAGATGGAAGGTCAAGAGGAAATGGGACTGGGGTGGATACATGGAGAGACTGGATGACGACTGAGGTTGGGGGATGGATGAGTAGTAGAGTTCAGAGTTCACCAACTAGGAGAAGTCTGATCTGCAGCATCTGTGTGCCAGAAGCAGAACAAGGCATTTTATATCTATATGTCTTTTAATGTTCATATGAAAACAATGAGTTCATTTTTATTATTCCTAGAGCTTGAGAGAGAGAAACAGCGGTTTGGAGAGGCTAAAGCAACCACCTGATATAGTCAAGTAGTAACAGAGGAATAAAATCCAGGTGTCTGATGCCACTGTTCTCGACATTACTGCCTTTCACTGCAACTTGAAAGCTAGAGACAGCAAATAACTCTCTATACAGACCCAAGTCTAGTCTCTTAGTAGTGGCTGCCTGAAGCACTGAGTTGAGACAAATTCTGAGCTCAAGCCCAGTCCCAGCAGGAAAAGAGACCATGATTGATCAGTAATGCATGCCATAGGCACAGAGAGGTGGTGGTGGGGGAAGCGCATCTCTGCTGCTTCTGCCAGGGAGCTCAGAGGAGGAAGAGAGAACATCTGGCTGAGAGCATCACAAATGGCCACCTGTGAACCACTGACACACACAGCCATAGGTGAATCTCAGCAACGTGATGCTGAGCAAAGACATCAGAAACAGCAGAGTGTCTACTCCATAGAAAGCCAGGAAACTTGTTGTATAAAGGGCCAGAGACTGAATATGTTAGGCTTTGGGAGACAGACACTCTCTGTCACAACTACATAATTCTGCCAAAATGGTATGAGAGCAGCCATGACAGTCTGTAAACAAATGAGCTTGGCAGTGTGCCAAAGGATCTATTTATAAACATCCAAATAAGAACACCATAAATTTGTGTATGAAATATCTTTCTGTGCATTTTCTATCCAGCCATTTAAAATGTAAAAGCTACTCTTTATGAGCAAGTCATAGGAAAGAGGCAATGGGCAGCACTCTTCTAACGAGCAACAGCTTGCTGACCTCACCCCATGTGTATTCATTTATAAAGAGGACAGTTAGAGGGGCTGGAGCAATGTCTCCATGGTTAAGAGCACTGGCTGCTCTTCCAGAGGACATTGGTTGCATCCTCAGCACCTGCATGGCAGCTCACAACCTTTGAACTCCAGTGCAAGGCAGTGTCCTCTTCTGGCCTACAAGGACACCAAACATGCAAATGGTACACAGACATTCATGTGGGCAAGACACTCATACACATAAAATAAAGTTTAAATGTTTAAAAAAAATGGGACAGTTATAGGTATCAGATTAATGTCTGTCTCTGGGTGGATAAGACTAAACTGAAGGGTACAGAGAATTTTGGGGGGTTGTGGGTATGTACTCATTTACATGGATAAACATATTTGTCAAAACTTATTGATATGAACATTGGTGACTTGCATTTCACTGTGTATGAACCTAATCTCAACNGGAAGGTACAGTTTTGAATGGGAACCACATGGGAGCAGGGTCATCACTGCCTGGATGAGGTGTCACCTGATGATCCTTGAAGACGGACTAAGGCCCCCAAGGCATGGAAGAAAATGTGGATGCTTTGGAAGTAGGGGCAAAATTCAATCAAAGCTCAATAATAAATAATAACAACAAAAATAGTTTGAAAATTCTATTTTTCAAGAAGCAATGGAAGTATACCCTCACCCACATGCCTTATTCTGAAAAGACTCTAGCTCACAAATAATTGCTCTGCACAATAATTGGGAGATACAGTCTGGGAGCTGGCACAAGAGGAGCCCGGTGCAATTTGGGGAGATTTGTTACACTCAGTTCCCTTCTATCAATTCCAGAGGCTCAGATACTCCTGACCTGTTGCCTGGCATATTGTGAAAACTGCTTTTATTTACTGCACTTCCATTAAAAGATGAAATCCACGAACAGGGGCTTACAGGCCAGAAAATCACCGTTTACGTCTCCACTTATCTCTCCGCGCTGTCCAACAACTCATCCCCTCCGCGCCTGCAATCTGGCTTTGGCAGCTAGCTCCAAGGCAGTCTGAGAGTATCCAGAGGTATAGGGTTGGTGGGCAGGGCTAGGCTTGGGGAAAATGGTGGTTCTGACAAGGTGCACATGGCCACAGAGGATAGGCTAGATTGCAAAGCAAATGGATGCATTCAGAGTTAGGTTTTGTTCAGAGCATGAGGTACCTTGAAAGTCTAGGGCTAGGGTGGCCTGGGGATAGTGGAAGAGGCTTTTGATTCAAAGATAAAGTTCTAGCCAGGTGTCTTAGTCACTGTTCTAGTGTTGTGAAGAGACGCCATGACTAAGACAACTCTTGTGAAAGAAAGCATTTAATTGGGGGCTTGCTCACAGTTTNGGAGGTTCAGTCCATTGTCATCACTGTGGGGAGCATGATGGCNTGNAGACAGGTGCCAGAGCAGTAGCAGAGAGCTACATCCGGATGCACAGGCAGAGAGGGGGGTGAGGAGCCTAGGCCTGGGAAGAACTTTTAAAATCTCAAAGCCCTCCAACAAGGCCAAACCTACTCCAACAAGGCCACATTTCCTAATTTAAATCCTTTCAAAGATTTCCACTCTCTGAACTAATAATCCAAACATATGAGCCTATGGAGACCATTATTATTCAAACCATCACATTCCACTCCCTGGCTCCCATAGTCTTGTAGCCATATCATAATGCAAAAATGCGTTTAGTCCAACTTCAGAAGCCCCCATAGTCTATCACTGTCTCAACACTGTGTAAAAGTTCAAAGTTCAGTCTCTTTCTTTTGAGACTCGCACATTCTTTAAACTGTAAGCCCCTGTAAAATTAAAAAAAAAAATACAGATCACATGCTCCAACCATACAGTGGCACAGAATATACATTACCATTCCAAAAGGGAGGAAAAGGAGCATAGTGAGGAAATACTGGACCAAAGCAAGATGGAAANNGAGCAGGGCAAATTCCAAGTTCTTTATCTCCATGTCCAATGTCAAAGTGCTCTTCAGATCTCCAACTCCTTCCAGCTTAGTTGACTACAACACACTTCTTTCTTTTGGGCTGGTTCCATACCTAGTCTGCAGCTTTCCCTAACAGGTATCCTACAGCTGTCATCTCCAACATCTTGGGGGCTCCAACACAATCCAGGCTTCACCTTCACAGCTTCACACAATGGCTTCTCTGGGCTTCCACGCAGGGACACCCCTGACACATGTCTGACCTCAGTGGCTTTTCTTAGCTGTGAAAGGAGATTCCCCAACTACTTCCTTGCATTCTTGACTATAAGTCAGAACCACGTGGCCAAATCTGCAAAATTCTGCTGCTTGCTGAGCCTGGAACACAGCCTCTTTCGATCACATTTGCCTCAGCTTTCTGTTTTTGATCATTTCCTCCACTGCTTAAACTTTTCTTTAATTCCTTTTCACAAGTTGGGAGCTTAGCTGGGTAAGGTCTTGCCTTGAGGCCACCACTCCCTTTTTTATTTATTTAATTGGGCTTTTGTTTAACCTTCTCATCTTCTGTAGTATTGGACTTGACTCTAACAAAACATTTCCTGGTGCTCCTTTTCTCCTCACACTGTACTTTTGTATTTTTTCTTTGCCCCNTTTCTATTTTCATTATAGATCTGCATAGGAGCAATCACTAATAACTACCTGAAATAGTTAGAAGAGGCTGTCTTGAAATCTCTTCTGCCAATGCCATTAATCTAAAACTCTTCAATTTAGCTTCAGGCAAATTTTCAGAACAAGGACAAAAANCAGCCACATCCTTTGCCAAAATATCACAATGGTCTCTAGGCCACTTTTCTTCACCTCTAAAACTTCTTGAGCTGGGCCGCCATAATTTGCATTGCTCTCAGGACCACTGTCTTCCATGTTTTACTAGTATGACACATTAATCTACTTTTAAGGTCTCCAACTGATTTCCTAAACCAAAGTCCACATTCCACCAACAAGCAGTATGGGCAGAAGCCTGTCACAACAATAACCCAGTCGCTGGTACTAACCTTTGTCTTAGTCACTCTTCTATTGCTGTGAAGAGATACTGTGACTCAGGCAACTCTTATGAAGGTAACCATTTAATTAAGGGCTTGCTTACAGTTTCAGATGTTCACTCCATTATCATCATGGTGGGGAACATAGTGGCATACAGGCAGGCTCTGGAACAGTAGCTGAGAGTTACATCTTGATCCAGAGAGAGAGAGAGAGAGAGCCTAGGCATGGCATGGGCTTTTGAAACCAAGAGCCTGTGCCCAGTGACACATTTCCTCTAACAAGGCCATATCTACTCCAACAAGGCCATACCTCCTAATCCTTCTTTCAAAGAGTTATACTCCCTGGTGACTAAACATTCAAATATATCAACCCATGGAAGCCATTATTATTCAAACCACCACACAAAGGCAAGCTTCTCCTGAGTGACTCCCCTGATTCTTTTCAGGATCTAACCAAGTTGGGGAATCTCAGCTTAAATGTTAGTCTTCACAAAGGATATGAGCTCCTTCCTGCCTCTGATCCTTGCTCTACCATTTTAGAAAAGTGAGATGGGAATAGACTGAGCAATACATTCTGGTGCTAGAGTTACTTTTTAAGATGTGTGTGTGTGTGTGTGTGTGTGTGTGTGTGTGTGTGTGTGTGTGTGTGTGTGTGTGTGTGTGTGTGTGTGTGTCCGTGTTTGCTTGAATCTCTGTGTACCGCATGTGTAGGATCCCCTGAACTGGAGTTACAGGCAGTTATGAGACATTTTGTGGATTATGGGAAATGAACCTAGATCCTCTAGAAGAGAAGTGCTCTTAACTACTAAATGTCCTCTCAAGCCCTCNAAAGTTCTTTTGACCCAATAGCTTAAAGAGCTTTGAGTAAATTATTTCTTCTGGACTGTGGTCTGAGGGGTGAATACAACTATTTCTAAAGGTCTTCCCAGATTTGGGGCTCCCTCCTCTCATCTGCAAAGAAGATCTAGAATCTTTATCTCATTGCATTGATCATATTGTACCCTGGGGTATAGTTGAATATACACCATTCTCCCATTTATATCTTAATTATTAGCAAAAAGTTGGATATTGGAAGAGAGAGGGAAAGGAAGGATGAGTGAAGGACTGATGGACTGATCAGTGATAGAATGGCAGATAAAAAAATGAATTTAAATGACCTGGGAAAATATTAGACAACAGAAATGTGAAAGCATGACCATTCGCCAGGAACTCCCCCTTGCCTTTCCACCATTTAATCCCAGTATATAGGTGAACTCACTAGGATAAACCCCATGTACATATTCTCAGAACTTCTGAAGCTTTCTGGGCCTTTCCTTCAGAAAATAGACCATCACCCTCCTTGTGTTTTAGAATAGGTTTCTGAATTGCAGGCAAGCATCATGCCTATTAATTTTCTACCTGTGAAAGGAACTTAAGGGGAAATATGGTCCCTTTCACCTACTGGAAATTATCAGACAGACGCAAGAAACTATAGTATAAAAAATTAACTTTTTAAAATTATCTCTAAAGTATATGGTTACAACAATAATAACTGAATGAATCTGTAAAAATTGGGGACATGGAAAACATTGATCAGAAAATAAATTTGAAAGGTGGTCTAGGAATCAGACTGCCAGGAGATGGGAGGTGAGAGGCAGGGGCAGGAGCATTGCTTAACTGAGACCAAGGAGAGTCATGGCTAGTTGTAGGCGTCTCAGACCAAAGAAGCATGCATGCAACTCTATCTTTCTATCTTTCTGAGTTAAGATTAAGGGAAGTTAAAGAGAAATGTAGACATAAAACAATATTTGAGGAAGTGGTAAAGAGAAAGAAGGGCTAAGTAGAGTCACAAGACAGACATGTGTGGGAAAATCTGGGAGGCCAAGGGTGTTCTGGTTTCTAGATCAGAGAAGACGCTGGTTGGATGCCCTGAGGCTAGCAGGAAGAAGCAGCCGTATCTGGAGAACACTGGAGGTTGATAAAGGGAGAATGGGGCAACAGTGCCTGGCCCAGAGTGCTCAGTGCCGAGGCAAAGGGGACACCTGGAACCCTGCTTTTCCCTTCACCGACAACTCTAAGTTGCTAAGGTTACCTTGTCAAGTGCCTAATTAGAGAAGCTGTCACTCTTTGACAAAGATCAGGAGGGAAGAAAAAGTGAAAGCAGACATTTCATACTCTTAGACAAGAAGAAAATTATAAACCNGNTCACACATTCATAGACACTCTGCCTACAGTCAAAGATTATGTTGTCTGTAGCAGGACTGTACTATGTCACTAGCTTGGAGATTGCTGGAAACTCACAGTTATTCCCAGTTAGCAGGGAGCTGCAGACATCTCTCATAAGGTTAAGCAGGCTGTAAGATTGGTGAGCAAGGAAGAAGGGGCTGTGCATTCAGTCTGTTGCAAAGTCCTCCTGTAAACCTCAGTAATCCCATAAAGTGATGCCCCTTTTAGACAGCAGAAGTTAAGACAAGCTGATGCTTTTATCCCATACTGTATTCTAAGACCACAAAGGATTGTGTGTTATCTTGGGACTGTCCTTTAGACTTTGAATGTGGAGAAAGAGATACAAAATAGAGAGAGCAGATAGGGGGCAAAAGGAAGAAGTAAAAGATGTAGTGAGTACAAGCAACTGAAGACCTCAGATGAATGCTCTTCTCTGACTATAGAGGTGACTGACATCCTTCTCATCACANTGCTGTGGATGCCCACTCTCAGTTCCTCANCTGCCTTGGGTCCCACTGAACAAAGCTAGACATTTCATGGTCAGTACATTCTACATACACTGCAGTGCCATGGCCTTCTTTTGCCTGCACCATACAACTCATCTTGGCCTAATGAAACCTCCTTTCTCCCAAGAGGAAGCAGGGTGACACTTTGGGCTGTGTACAAGATGTCCTTTTATACCAAATCCATTAACTGGTAAGAAAAGTATAAAATCACTTTTGCATTCAATCCTACTTTGACACTGAATAACTGTGGGGAATCAGAGATTTTGCACTCCCGGGGTCTCATAGTCTTTACCCTATTGACTTCCTAGGGTTGCATATAGGCTAAATTGGACCAGTTATCCAATTTAAGAAAGCAAGTAATTTCTAAGCTTAGATTTGTGACTCATTTAGTAATCCTTCTCAGGCCTCTACCAGAGGACCTAGTACACAGCAGGAGCTCTATAAATGTTCACTGAGTTGAAGTACTATNTATAATTTTGTNATAATATGAATTCATTTCTTCATTCCACAAGTATCCATCATATAAGAAAATATTATTTTTATCTTCACTGAGCTTCTAAGCGGTTAGTGTGAAAAAATCAAACAGAAATAAACATATGATTGAAGCATCCAGTGAGGTGCTACAAGTCACAGAAGCTTGTACATAAAAGACAGAGAACAGCTCTCTAATGCGAGATGTCAAAAGGAGCTTCTCTGAGAGGCTGACATCAACTTCAATCTGAAAAATCAGCGCAAGTCATCCAGCATTAAAAAAAAAAGTGGACCTTTCAAGGCCACCTTGTGCAAGGCCCCGAGGCAGACACAGATGTGCTACACTAGAGGCATCAAAAGATTATCAGTAGGACAGGGGGGAGGATGGCTCAGTGACTAAATTACTTCCTCCACAAGCATAAAGACCCAAGGTTGATTCCCCAGAAGCCACATAAAAAAGGCAGGTGCAATGATGCACACCTGCACTCCCTGTGCTGGCTGAGAATCTCTGGGACTCGCTGCCCAGACACTGTGGCTCCATCCAGGATCTCCAGATTCAGTGAGAGACCCTTTCTCAAAGAAATAACACTGACCTACACACACACACACACACACACACACACACCACAAAAGGTGACCAGAAGTCCCTATGGAGTATCATCCCTGTGGACCAGTATCATCCCTGTGGAACAGAACAACTATTCCACCCTCTAGACCAACACTTGAATTAGATGCCTTATTTTCCTGCAAATGCTAGTGCAGAATGGACTGTACAGCCTGTAGTGTCTCCCTGTGCTTCCTGGAGCTCCAGAACCACTTCAGGAAAAGGAAAGGAAGACTTCCGGTCATTGAAAGGCCTCAGGCAGAGAAGCTCTATTTTTCCCTGCCTTTTACAGCATTGTCCCAAATCCTTCCAGAAAGTTTCCCTTGCTTAAAAATAATCAAAGTAAATGAGTTGAAAGCAGACTGCTAGCCTCTAATGCTAGAATGTGGGAAAGATTACTCAGTGCATTCAGTAGGAAGCACTACCAAAAAGAGAAACCACAGTCCTCTACCATAGTCTATGGCTTCAGGGCAACTGTTTGTTGCCCCATATTAATTGGACCCTTAATCCTGAGTGTTCTGTCCTATATTCCCAGCCCCTTTCCAAAACACACACAGACTAAAAGTATAACTGCATTTCTTCCCATNTATCCTACAACAGAGCTCACAGGCTATCGTGCCCTCTGGCCATTGCTCATATATCTGAGATCAGTTACCCCTCATTGCCCATAAAAGAATGTATTGAGTGTGCAGAGAAATAAGTATAGATATTATGCTGGAGCTGCAAGTCAGGCCAAATAATAACAAGATAAATTCTTAACTGTATCCTACCATGCTGCTGCATGGCATATATGTTCCTTTCTCTCCCACCCAGGCAGGGATTAAAGGAATCTTTTGCAATCTATCCTGCTTCAGAAAGCACCTGTGAGCCTCCCATTTCTACATCACTCTTTCCTTTGCTCACAATCTAAAAGCAATTTAATTTCCTATATAAAAAGAAGGAGCAAAAGAGACTGGCGACTGGCAGAAGCGAAGGGGGGGGACTTAGGGTGTCTGTGTTTCTTTATTTGTTTCCTTTAAGCTTGCTCGATGACTACAAAGCTGCTTCCAACAGCAGCACAAGCCCCTCCCCGAGGCCCTTGAAGGAGATGGGAACACACAAGCCTAATTGTATTATACAGCAGTTTGACCAATCACTAACTTTATTATAGAGGAAGGAAATAAAAATGACAGAGACATATTTAACTCATCACTCCCCTTACTTACTTGCAGGACTCTGGTCACCAACTACAGGGAGTAGGAAATTGAGGGAAATGTTCCTGAGTCATGAAGGAAATTACTTCCATGTTCTACAATCCCCTTCAGGGAANGGAAGACTGGTACAGCCACTCCTGTCTTTCCTAACTCCTGCCATCCACCACTTTTCCCCAGGGACCTTCTCTGACTTATCCTGCCACAAGAGAGAGAAAGCAGGTTAAACTTACTGGTTCACTCANTCATTTGCTCTGTAAATATTTGCTGATTGTGAACCACCCCTTGTGAGATACAGGAGGTAGAGCATGTTGAAGAAAACTAGTAATGTCTCTGGACTTACAGAGTTGGATCTTGGCAAAGCAAACATGCAGAGGTACTGCATCATAATTCAAATTCCTGAGTATAGTGAAAGAAGTGTCCTTGTGGCCACGGATTAAGATCAGATGGACAAAGAGCTCAGGAAGGGGAACCAGCAAGGAAGAGGGAAGTAACCCAGGTGCAGGTCAAGACTGGCAAGGTGTGTGTGGACACTGACTTTCTAACCAGNGGGACATTTGCATCACACAAATCACTGGAAATATCACAAACAAAATAAACAGAGTAATTCTTGGGCCCAGTTTTCCTTTAATCTGATTTGAATGGCCCAGATCTCAATATATTTTAGGGAATTTTGTTTGTTTATTCCTTTTGGGTTTTTTTTGTTTGTTTGTTTCGTTTTCTTTTGTTTTTGTGTGTATGTGTGTTTGTGTGTGTGCTGAATTTTATATAATTTTAGAGTGTTAGATTTACATGAGATTTGCTGTAAATGCACCAGGTTTCCAGNTTTTGTCCTTCCTGACTTCAATCATTTTTCACATCATTTGCATTTTCTGTGATGAATTGGTTGCAGCCAATTGGTTGCAGCCAAGGAGCCACATCTACATACTGTCAGAAATGAAAGTCGTAGCTCACACTACAGCTCCCTCTTTTTGGTACATACACACTCTTAAGCTTTAAATGGGTGTGTNAAGACACACATTCAATATTTCCATGTCATACAGAAGGTTCCACTGCTCTGGAAGTCCTCAATGGCTCTGTCAGGACCTTTTCCCAGCCCCTTCATCCTCATGCCTGACATTAACTGATCCTTTCCTTATCTCAAAAGCTATGCCTTTTCCAGAATATCACATAGTTGAATTCACAGTGTGTGGCCTCTTTAGATCAGTTTCTTTCAGTTAGTAATATACTTTAAAGTTCCTCAATGTTTTTTCCTATATCTTTTATTACTGAAAATACTCCACTGTTCATATGTACCACGGTTTGTTTATCCATTCACCTATTGATGGACATATTGTTTCTATCCAGATTTTGATTCTTATAAGGAAGCTGTTATAAACAGGCACATGAAGATTGCTATGTGGACATAAGCTTTCAATTTATTTGAATAAATACCAAGAACTACAATGATCGGATCGTATGGTAAGACAA
Source organism: Neotoma lepida (assembly GCA_001675575.1). Classification (NCBI taxonomy): domain Eukaryota; kingdom Metazoa; phylum Chordata; class Mammalia; order Rodentia; family Cricetidae; genus Neotoma; species Neotoma lepida. Next base: position 72,970 of record LZPO01066462.1, on the reverse strand, counting down.
TATTTCATATGAAACTGCCAAGCTGCCTAACCCTAATTAATTAATTAGTTAATTAATTTAATTATCTCAGGGCAGATCCCAATTATTCTAATGTACAGCTGAGGTTAAATATTTCTGTGCCTTGATAAAGGGTAATGTATTTTATTACAAGCACAGTGGGAAACCACAATGAATGTAGCCAGGGGCATAATTAAACACATTATCAAAGCTATGAATGCATATGTGCACACATGCATGCTTGTAGTGTGTTCTCTGTGTGTGTGTGTGTGTGTGTATTCATGTGTACACATGTGTGGAGGTCAAAAACAACCTCAGTTGTTATCCACAAAAGTGCCATTTACTTCCTTTGAGACAGAGACAGAGTTTCTCGTTTGCCTGCAGCTCACCAATTAGGCTAGGCTAGCTTGCCAGTAAGCCCGAAGTTTCATTCTGTCCCCGCCCTCCCAGCCTTGGGATTACAAGCACACCATCTCAATCCTTTCTTACACAGGTTCTGAGAATTGAACTCAGGTCCTCATGCCTGCGCGGTAAGTACCTTACTGATTGAGCGATGGTCCAAGTCCCTGAAGCACATGTTTCTAAAGCCTCTGGCAGCATGGAAGGATGGGACTCGTAAGACTACACAGATAGGAAGAACAAGAGAGAATGAGAACCCAAATAAGAGACTATTGAATTACAGGTCCCGCACAATAGTAGCGTGTACCAGGATAGACTAGTGGGCGGAAAATCAGTAGAGTCAATGTTGTTACACATCAAAATGGAACAAAACAGAGGAAAAAATTAAAGAGTTACAGCAGGTACTCCCAGTTCTNCTGGAAAGGTAAATTTAAGTCCACTCTAGAAGGCATAGGAGGTAACTCACTCACTTTTGTCTGCCCGATCTTCTTTTCCTTCGCCTCCCCCTTCATCTGTTTGCTTGTTCAGTATGGAAAGAACTTTCTAGGCTCATTATAATTGCTACTTTAAAGGACTACTAGACCCTGCACCCCAATTGGGCATTGGCCTTTAAGGTCAAAATCGAACTCCTCTGCCCAGAATGAAAGAATGCATGATATTTTAAATATTAGCTTGTTTCAGCTCATTCCTAGAGTTTTTGGCTATTTCAAGGCTTGAAATTTTAGAAGCATTCATTCTCATTCATATCCACTTATTCTCTCTCTCTCTCTCTCTCTCTCTCTCTCTCTCTCTCTTTCCCTTCCTTTTTCCCTCCTTACTTCCCACCCTGTCTCCCTCCTTCCTTCTCCCACTCTTGTTCTTATTCCTCCTCTCCCCCCCGTCTGTCTCTCTCTCTCCTACTGGCTTGTCTGGAATTTTCTATATAGACCAGACTGGCCTAGAAGTCACAGAGACCTGCCTGACATTGTGTTGGATTAAAGGCCTGTGTCACCACCTGTCAGAAGCAATGCTCTCTTAAAAGGACTTATGAGTCTTGCAACTTTTCTTCCAAAATTCTCCAGCAGATGTTTTCATGGCCTGAGGGCAACAGCTTTTAAAAAGAGCTGGTGATAAATAGTGCAAGAACAGCAGAGGGGGCTAAGAAAGGAGTCACTGGAGCCACAGAAAAGGATCTTGACTATTTAGCGGGACAGGAATTAAACACTCAGGTCCTTTCTACCAGCAGTTGCTTTCAAAAAATTATTTCACATCTAAAAGGCAGGTGAGTTTTGTGGGTGATGTTTCCAGTGGTCATGGAGGACCCTAAGGTCACTCAGGACATTTGGAACCATGTTTGACAGTAGAAGTAGTCTAGAAGTTAGAGGAACTCTAATCAGAGGGAAAGTGGGACACCCCTGCAAGTTCCTGTCACCCTCAAACAAGGTCCATCCATCTTCTCTACTGAAAATATACTGGAAAGGTTTACTGGCTCTAAACAAATATGTGCATTTGAGTTTGCAGAAATGGTTAAGCTGATCAACAGTGAGCCCTCTTGGACGAGGTGAGAAGATGGGAGGGGCTATGTTCTAGATGATGGGCCCAGGACACATAGACACTGAATGACACAGACAAATGAGGAGAAAAACTGGTGCACAGAAGGATACACATGGAAAGAGTAGGAAAGGGAGTAAAGAGAGAAGAAAAGATTTTTT
>LZPO01066462.1:46422-60333 GCA_001675575.1 Neotoma lepida | reverse complement strand
AAAGAGGAGGAGGGAATAAGTGGAGTCCACATTCATTATTTATTCATACCTCCACCCCCAAATCAAAACAAAACAACAAACATCCCAGGTGTCAAAGAGGCATGGAACATGCTGGGCTAGGCTGGGCACTTGGGNCCTCCATGAGTGTCACAAAGCTTACTGTAAGTAAAAATTGTGCACAGTGCTGGGTCCTGACTAATGTTTAGCTTATGGAGAGTTCACCAAAGAAAAACAGCACAGAAAATCACACACTTGATTGTAGTGTTNCATTCACATTATTGATAAGCAATCAGAGGCTGACTTACAGAGATGNCNTAGTAAGTCCTAGCTCAGACACGAGTGCCTTGGAGAGTCTGTATCAGGTTTTCAATGCTCNAAGCTGGCACACGCTTCACTTCAGCTCACTGCCTCTCCATCAGAAAACCTTATCTAGTGTTCATCTTGCACTGGTTCCCTATGGGGTCTAGAAGAGTGACAAGAAAGTGCACCCAGTCAAGTAGGAACTACGTTTCACAAATATCAGATGCCCTGGTCATTTGCTAGAAAGAGAACATCAAACATCCACGAATTCCTGGAAGGACAGGGTCATAAGTCTTCTATAAGATTACCCATAGCATGAAGGTGGAGAATGCCTAAGTAATGGGAAAAAGGAAGAGCAGGGAAGATAAGGGAAAAAGGAAAGGTGGGAAGAGGAAAGAGACAACAGGAGGGAGGCACGCTGGAAGGCACAGAAGACATGGAATTTGCTTCCCAAGCAAGTTTATGGGTGGCAGGAACATCCACAGTATATGAACCAAGGCCCAGTGCTCATTGCAAAGCAGTGTGTGTGTGTGTGTGTGTGTGTGTGTGTGTGTGTGTGTGTGTGTGCGCGCGCGAGCGCGTGCGTGTTGGGGGGGGCAGTGCTGGAAAGATGCTGAGTCAGCTGCATGGAGCACAGAAACAAGGTGCTTGACTCCCCTGTGCCTGCAAGCCAGTCACACCCTATTTCCTATATGAGAAATGGCTGAAACTTCTAGCTAATGAGAAGTGGCAAGAAGTAAAATGGGGTGGACAAAGAGACCAAAATCTGACAGTTTTCCTAATTCTGTGCAGCATGACAGTCAGAGAAAAGGCAGAACCAAAAGAACCAGGCAGAACTTTTTTGGGTTTGGACCAAGCTTAGCTTCATAAGAGCTGTGCAGTTTTGAGTATGTTTCTCAACTCCTCTAAGGCCTGTGCTTGCTTGTGAGACACACAAACCACATTTGCCAGTCAATACTGTGCGGAACGCATAAAAAGGGCAGCAGACACACAAAAAGACCAGCAGGAGCAGGTGTTACATGGAGCAAAATCATCATCAGTATGTGGTCACTGTTTCTAGGATAATGATAGTTGCTTGACACCACTGGATTTTCACTCCTCCCATCCCTGGTTGCATGGTGGGTGCCCTTCTGTAATGCAGAAGGATGACACAGCAGATTAGCAAATCAGTACGCATAAGATCTGANGTCTGCCCCACCATTGACTTGCTAAGGGCATCTTGACTTTCTATCTCTGACACTTGATAGTTCCAGAATATGTTTTCTTCTCAAATGTCCAATTCCTTCCTATTTGCCATAATACTCAGTTCTAATGCTTTACCTCGTTTCCAAACTCTTAAAGTAAGACCTTTCCACAAATCCAGCACTATTTCCTCTAATCGTGCTGACTCTTATGTATTATACACATAACCCAGATGAGGAAACTGGAAACAATGGTGGAAATAGTTCTTGGAGCTCAGGAGAAAGAAGGCTCCAAGTAAGAAGAGGTGCTGTCCAATCCCATCCTTAAGGGGAAAAGTGTGATTGAAATGCCTCGCCAGGTTTTCCAAGTATGGATTTGGAAATGAGATATAGCAAACATGAGGTTCCCACTATCTGTGATGTTCTGTACACTGCGTCATGCCAAGACCATAGTGAGTCACTGTAGTACAAAACGAAGGAGGTCTGCTGGCTGCTTGGAGGTTGCATAGCAAAGTNGCACAAGGCAGGGAAAGGAAATATGTGCTATAAGCTTTGTTCTTGTTCTACTCCAAGCCATCATCCTGAGGTCCTTCTGTTTCCAGAGAAGTGTTTAATGCTTTTGAAATGGAAGTCAGAGCTTGGCTTTCTTTCGCTTAAATCATNCACATCCCATGACACAGGGAACCAAAGCTGAAATCCTGGAAGTTTTCTGTACGGCCATGTGTGACTTGGTTCCTGTTTGCCAGCTTGCCCATTCTGCTCCAANTCCATTTACCATCCTATGCTGTGCCTGGGATGACCAGGGTGTGCTCCTGTTTCACGTATTTCTGGGACTTACTATATTCCTTCTTAGATTTTCTTGGATAATAATTCATTTCTCCTAAGCCTTTGTTCCAATCTCACATTTTCAATAAACTCCTCAGTCTATTTTATATTAAAACTAAGTGGTATTTTATATTAAAACTAAGTCCATCATCTTAGAACTCTGAATTCCTTTTTCTTCTTTTTATTTGTTTACTTTTTATAGAAATTATGATCTTTCATATACTTCAGAATTTACTTATCATATTTAGCTTTTTGTCCTTGAACAGTAACATGGGTACATACANGCATGCACACATGCAGATGAGAGAGAAGCCTCCTGAATGCAGTGGTCCTTGTAACTGACTCTCTTACATATTCCATGATACCAGAGCAGTCAGGCACATCATAGGTGCTTTGTAGCTCTCCAGGGACTGATAGCTACCATGATGGTCTTTNTACTGATAGTGAGTATTCAGTGCTGGTGCAAAAACTTCAGGAAAGACGTCATTGGTAAGTTGGCACTTGAACTCAGTCTTAGATGGTAAATAGGAATTTTCTAAGGGTGAGGGCTGAGGCACTTAGAGACTTAAGGGGAAAGCTCATTGTAGGACAATCTGATATAATGTGATCACAGGACTTGCACTAGTATAGTGAACCTGAACTGTGGTCTAAGAGAAAGAAGAAAATGCCAGGTGAAAATTCCCATTATGATATTTTTTTTTTGATAAAATCAAGTGGACAGGATATACTGACTAGAAAAGAGACTTCTAGTGGAAAACAAATGAGTTGACTACTGAAACTGTAGTAGCATAGAGAAGTATTGCTGAGCCCATCAGCATCTGCAGCAATACAATGGAAGGAGTACTTCCCTCTCATGGTTAAAACTTTAAGTTTGTAACATACAATGCCCTTCTCAGACTTCANCTTACAGATTTGGCCACATCTATATTCTAGCATGCCAGTAATGAAACTACAGCTCTATCAGTCTTGCACTTAACATTTCTGTGGACAATGCCCACCTTTTCCGTTCTAAAGAGAAGTCTTTCTGGAGGCTGTTGTCCAAAAATACCTAACAGACAGTAGAAAAAGGCAGCTGAAAGCAGACAGCAAGTAGTAACAAACAGAGCAAGCCCTGCCAAGCACTGCTATCTGACTCCTAGTGGGGCAGAGAGCTGTTTGCTCTGCTAAAGGGAAGGGAAAAACAGCTATAGTTAATCTTCTGTTGCCACTAGCTGGTCAGTAAGAGAACTAGGCAAAGCGTCAGCACAGGAAGCCAAGCATGCCTCTGATTCTACTCCACCCCAAGGTTAAATATGACCATTCCTTTTTCTAGAGAAGAGCAGACTTTTCCTGTCCACCCTCTAAGGAAGGGACCCCTCCTCCAGGACAAAAATACATCATCTGACAGGGCTCTTTTGGAGAGACTGAAGCCAACCAGCTGGATACTTGGGCAGGAAACAAATTCAATTTCCCTAAGGAGATTTTTTTTCCCCTTAAGGTTTTTATTTATTTATTTTTATGACAGGGGAGGAGAAAAGACTGGTATACTTTATGATGCTCAACAACACTGCATGCACTGAGATGCATCAAAGCCAGGTCTTTATGTAAGAGGATCCCTAGGTTCAAGTGTGAACTGTCTGGGGGGGGAGGAGCTCTTTTCTTTGTCTGGCACTGGTGTTACTATAGGATATGATATGGAAACTTCTGACAGTTTGTAATCAAAGAAAGCAATATGTTATCAGTTTCAGGACACCATCTAAGAGGTCACTGCCAGTTTCCAGCCCTCCTTCTCTCAGAACATATGTGCATGTCCTCTGACATCAGATAAAACCCAAGGTACAGCAAACAAGGGGATGAGAAGCAAGCAGATTTATCTGCAAGAAGCCTGGTCACACCTCCTACCACAATCAAGCTCTGGGACACACTGAAGCTAGCTCAGGTCTGCTGTCTCCTTACTGTCAACAACACCCCAACACACACACACATACAGCACCTCAGACACCAAATCTGGCTGACTTGGATTAAAGAGGAAAGGGGCCTTCCCTACTCATGACTCCATTCCCTTCTCTCTATCATGGTGTTCTCTGAGAGCACACAATGCATTTCTCTCTGCCTTGAGTGCTACATGGGTTTTATTAGATTTCAGCTGGAAAGAAGTAGGGTGGGGAGTGACAGAAGGAAGAGGAAAAGGGAAAAANATGCAGATCAAGAGCTCACTTAACACAAGCCTGCCCCACCGCACCTAAGGCACTGTTTACAAATTACAATTTGACTGTTACCCAAATATACACATTTAATGACAATTAACCTGGTGACTGATGGAGTACAAACTGCTTGAAACATAGTATTACTTTGAGACTGTGTCTCCTTCTTTTCCATCCAAGAAGCTCTCACAACTGAACAATAGAATTGATGTTAACAAATATTCTGGGAGTCAGAAATCTCTTTGGGAGACAGAGCTCACTCGTAACCATTGTTCCTCCTTTCAAATGAAGGGTATGGANCTTTAGAATCAAAGCAGAAACCAAAACAGAGACATAGTCTCTAAGGCCCTGTGTCCCTTTTCAAATACCTGACCAAAAAGCTGCTAGTTTCTTGGTAAACAGTGACCTCATCCTCTCCCAGGCTGTTTGTACTATAACCTTGGGGTCAGCACAAAGGCTGTTGGACAGCTCCCCCAGCCNGTCCCTATTTTCTATCTTTGCCTTTTGGATGTTCTTTAAAAAAGACTCGCCACAAAAGCACAGATTCCTCATTGTACACTGGTGACATTTGAAGGAAACCTCTTCAGCCCTCTGCGGACTGTTCTCTGATTAAATTCTCTGCTCTCACTCACCCTCAGTTAGGTGCCTAGTCCCTTATCCAACCTTTGAGTATCAATTTCTATGAAGACTTCAAGAAACCTTCACTGGACTGACCATAGGACAGATCACATTGGCATTTCATATTGTATGTTTTTTCTCCACTCAAGCTGGTCACTTTCTTGCACAGAGCATTCTTTCAAGGACTGACCATCACGATTCGGCCAGAGTTCCTCATGAAGGTGCATTTAAAGACATACTGAAAGACTGTTCTTTCTTCACATCCCTGCTGACTATACATTACATTGCTCTCCTGTCAAGTTTACACAGCAAATCAAATTACTCAGAAATGTTGACAATGGCGATAACTCAGTATTAGCACTTTTTTCCTCCTTTGGCTGAATCAGGGCAGGTAGTAAACAGTCTGGCCAGACGACTAGCCAGATGAACAGAAACAAGGATTACATCTCCCTATCCATGGGAATGAAAGTTAAATCCAGGAGCAGACTGCAGGGCTGCCAGGGGGTGGACAAGGACTGTGTGACATGCAGATTCACCTCAGAAGCCCTCGCACTAACACATGCTCCTATTCAAAACCCTTCTTTTCAGTCTATCCCTACCAACACCCCCATGTTACCAGCAAAGGCAAACAGAAGTGAGAAGCGCCAAGGAGCTAGTCAAAATGACAGAGTAGGTCAGGGCACTTCAAGTTCATAGAAGCTTTACACCAAAGGATTATTTTAGGGCTCATCTACCCACTCATATTATAGCATAAAGAACTGAGTCTCTGGAGGGATNAGTGACCTGTTCAAGGTCACAGGAAGCCATGTCAGAGATTACTAGCACTAAGTAAGTTCCCCTGATACATTTCAGTACTCAGGTTGTCTTCAAATTTCCTTTTACAATCTTCAGTGCACACTAGCTCAAGTCTATTTTTTTCTGCTACAGAAAATGTCCCTAAATTTCCTCATGTCTATAGAGAGGCCTTTCTTCCCTGANGTCACTTCATCTCCACACTTATCAGTCCTACAAAACAGCATGCCCTTGACAGACCTGAATTCTAGCACTTGATCATTTAATTCAAACATCACTTTCAAACCCTCCTCCTCAGCTCACTGACGGTGGAAATTCTCGATGAAATGGTTTCTTTTCTTGTTGATGCATAGAATGTCTCTCTACCCAGTACTTGTCCCNTATACATATACCCTTCCTTCAGAATGCCAGTTTGACAACTGCCAAGACTAGAAGCATCCAATAGATTAGGATCCTGGTTCCAGTTCTACCACTTACATCCAGTGTGACTTTGCACTGGAATATCTAAGAATGCTTCCTCATCTATCAAATGGGAATAACAGTAGTTCGTACTCCATAGCATTTTGCATGAATTAATAATACATGGCAAGAGTAAAACTCTCAGCATGACATTAAAGATTCAATAACTACTTGCTATTCCTTGATCACTTTTAGGGAAAATTTACTTTATCAATGCCATTGACATAATCAGATTCAAAGTAAGAGGCCCAAGCATGGAAACTCAGGGGATCTTTCACATCTAAATATGAACTCCCATCCACAAAAAGCAGGTTTAACTTCATGGGAGAACGTAGAGCTACAAAAAAAGGAATGATCCAAAGGAAAAAAATTCTCAGGAATTACCAATAACTCCATTAAAAGACAGAATGGAATGAGGAAAGATGACTTTAATGAATAAGATTGCTAGACAGTACATACAGAGAAGTACCTTAAGGGCCCCAACTAGGTTTTTGTATTTTTGCAACATTTAATGCTGTCAACAACTCTGAGCCCAGGACCCAAGTCACGGCAAGGAGGGCTTTGCCAAGCACCAAACACCATCATACCCTAGTAGTGGTGGCTCCACACTCCCCACTAGTGGCAGGATTTGAGCCTCAATTTTGTACACACAGCTATGACCCCTCCCTAAAAGAACAAAGTTCTGGTGAAAAATCTATCCTAACTGGCCAGAAGCAAATACTAGAGAGTGTGAATAAAAGCCCAGAGGTGCAATGGAGCTGCCTTAGGACATTGGGAAAGAGGTGACCATAAATAATTCACACTGCCCACCCCCTCCTGGTGCTGCCACCAGGCCTCATTGCCAGCTAGCCTAGCCCTCTAAGAGCTCATTGTGCACTCCGTGTTTACACGCAAACAGTCGAAGACCAACACAAATAAAAAGCCCACGTCTCCCTACACAGCTCCTGCTATACCCTGCCATCTGCTGAGTACCTCGCTAGCCAAATCCCTGTCGGGAGCTCTTGAGCTGCCAATGCAGGACTCTGGGGTGGGGAGGGGGTGGAGGTGGGAACCCAATTCCCAGAGTGGGCCCAAAAAGCTTAGTGCAGCCAAAGAGGCAAGTATCTGGCCATTCCAGGGGGCAGAAGGTCACCAGTCATCCAGCTCCTGCCTGTTTATCAGTAAAAGGCTCCAAATGGAGTGTACCAGGGACTCTCAAGAATAAGCTTATTCTGGGGGGACTCAAGCCTTCCGGCTCAGGGCTTTGTTTGACTCTTACTGAGGTATCCATCCTCCTGAAAGCCAAAGTTAAAAATGGCAAGGACTGCTAGCTCCAGGAATTTTGAGGCAACTCTATAGCTAGCTGGACTTGATTCCCACATCTTTGATGAACTGGAATGCTCTGGAGTTCTGCCTGCCAACTCATGCACTACTCAGGGGCCAGCAGTCTTTCTCCCTCACTTGAAAGGCTGTTCAGGAGAACCTCCCACTCCTGGCATCTCACCTATCCAGAGGAGAGGTATGTCAGGATGGAGGGAAAGGGGCGTGATTGAAAGTGGTGAGGNTACCTTTTGTGTATTTGGAGAGAACACACCTACACACCAAGCAACAGGAGCTAAAATTGAGCCTGAGGGAGCTCAGTGCCCTCAGGAACTCCACCTAGACCCTTATGCACCCCCTTCCTTGGATGTGAACAGCCCATGGGTGCACATGGGAAAGGCTACTGTGAGTTTGGGTGCGTGTGTCTGTGAGTGCTTATGATGCATGAGAGAGAGAGAGAGAGAGAGAGAGAGAGAGAGAGAGAGAGAGAGAGAGAGATTGTGTGTGTTTGGTTTGTGTATCACATGTCACATTTCAGACGCACTGCCATGGGAAGTCCCCTGGGAACCCGCCAGGCTTTCTCCTGCTTTGTCCCCCTCCAGAAAGCTCCATATACTCAAGTAACAGCTACTCAGAAAGGCACGGGGCCCACAAACCTGGTGGTTGCTGGTTGCTGGCTCAAACGCATAAAAGGGAGCCAAAATGAAAGGGAAAGGAGGGAGGGTATTGCAAAATACATTTGAAAACATCAGAGCTCCCAGGGGAGTGAAGTCTAGTCCTTTACTCTATAGGTCTTCTCCGGAAAGCAAAGAGTTAACCTTGGAGGTTCCGGAATGGCTCCTAAGAATGCCAACCACTAAAGCCCGCCACTTCGCGACACTGGAATGGTTATCAAGATCCCCAGAAAACGGGGGTCTTGCAGAAGCTTCTCCACGCGAGCCTTTGGCACCTCTCCCGCACTGTTGTTGGCCTGACTCCGACAACCAATCCCGCCCCGCGCCCCCAAGAGGGGAGGAGAGAGCGAGAGAGGAGCGAGCGCGGGAGAGCTAAGGGGAACAACATTTTTGTAAACGCTCTCTGAGATAATTAAGCTATCAATTACCCGGGTGGGAAATCAGCCGCGCTTCCCACAGCTCCACGGAAGGGCCGACTCCTCCGGGATTCGCGCCGGGAATCAGCAGGCGGCAAGCTGCTGGCGAACTTTCTGATTAACTTTTCTATTTGAACCCCCTACCCCCACCAGTTTCCTCTCCTGTCCTTTATCTTGCTTTTATTTTTATTAGCCCAGTAAGTGAACAGCAAGGACAAGCCTGCTCGCGACTAAGAGGAATGGAGAAGGGAGAAGATGATACGGATAAAGCGAATGCAGGGAGAAACTAAAAGTGGAGAGCTTGGGCTCAGAACCTCAGTCCTCAAACATTGCTCAATCGATTCTAGCCCGAATTCACAGAAGACCAAAACCGAAGCTCAGAGGGGAAGAGACTTAGCCAAGGTCACCAAACCCATACGGAAGCAGAGCTTTGGCGAAATGGGGCTTTTCTTGTGCACGTNGCTACTCTGCTATGATCCTGAGAAAACCCGTCTGGAAAGGCAGAACCTACAACTCCGAGACCAGAGAGACAGGGGCAGAGAAGTGGCGCTGTCCAGAGGAGCAGTGCGCGGCTTGACCATGAACTGGCTTCAGGACAAGGGTCTTCCTTGCCCAGTCCCTGGTCACAACACACCGAGCGACTTGGGGTCTCCTGCGTCCGGGATGCAAGGGGCGGAGCTCAGAGAATAGATTGCAAAGCCGAGAGCTTGGTCCCCACTGCGGGATCCTTGGCACGCCCCCGGGCTCCCAGAGCGCGCGCTCCAGGACCTCCTGCCCCACACTCCCTTCCAACCACCTGTGAGCCCTCCGGGCCCCTCGGCTGCCCTTTGCCAACCCAGATGGGGCAGCTTGGAGCGGGGATCCCCAGGGCGCCCCCACCCGTCTGGCATCACTTAGGGGTTCTGGGTTCCTTGGGACTCCGCGTATGTGGCGCCTACCCTTACCCAGGGTGAAGAAGGGCAGCTCAGTGTTGTCCAGGTCATCTTGCACCGCGATGCGTCCGGGGAGCTCGTTACGCACAAAGAGCAGGAGACGAGACTCCGCGGCTGTGCCGGTTGAGCCCGCGGAACCCGGGGACGCGGCGGCCGCGGCAGCGGCGGCTCCGGCCCCGGCCCCGGCTCCGGCTCCGGCTCCGGTCCCGGCCGCGGCCCCGGCGCGGGCACCGCTCCAGCCGATGTCGCTTTCCCGCAGGGCGGGCAGCGTGGACACCGTGACGGTCTTGAGCCGGCATGGGCTGTCGGGCTCCCGCGAGGCGGCGGCGGTGGCGCCGGCCAGCAGCGGCGGCGGCGGCAGCAGAAGCAGAAACAGCAATAGCAGCGGCGGCGGCGGTGGCGGCGGCGGCCCCGGGTGGAAGCCGAGCCTCGGCCGCCCCCGAAGCCCCAAGCCGGGGCCGGGGCTCCGCCGGGCTCCGGCGGCGGCCATGGCGGGAGGGGCTGCGGTGCTGCGGGCGGTGGCGGCGGTGGCGAAGAAGGAAGAAGAAGCGGCGGTGGAGACGGCGGACACTGAAGCGAACCAGGACGCCCGAGCTAAGGAGCCTAGAGAGCCACTAGCCAGCAGCCCCCAGCTCTGGGCTCCGCCTCCCGATCGGCCCTGGACCGCCCCCCCTGGCGGACCCCGAGCGTTTTGGAGGCTCCGCCCGGCCTCGTGCAGGTCCCTGTAGCTCCCTCCCCTTTCCCAGGATCCCCCCTATGCCTCCTGCATAAGGTTCTTCGGCTCCAACACCCCTGTCTAAAATTCTTAACACTTAAGGGCCCTCTTGCGTCTCCTCCAATCCCTCCTAGGTCAACTCAACTCTCCTAGCTTCACCCCTCCCTTGGCTCAAACCCCAGGCTGCACCTGGGGGTGTACTTTAACCTAGCCTTCACCAAGGCCTTGCCTTCCTGGAGGTTGAGTGCTCTCCTGGATAGCCAAGACAACTTTATCTTCCCACATCAATTTCAAAATCAAGTCTCTTCAATCTCCTACACAGTTGTAGCGTCTGAAATAAGTTCCGGTGGGCATCAGAACCCCCTCCCCAACCACTTGTTTGCAATCTCACTATTAGGACACCACCTCACTCCTCCATCCAGGTCTGGGTTGTCGCATTAAATGTTAGTGAACACATAAGCTTTGAACTTCATTCTTTAATACCCTCCCCACCAGCTGACTCCAGCTAGGCAGCTCTGGCTCCTAGCTGCCTCCATGCCAGGCATCCCACTCAGGCGTTTTTACTTTGGATCCCTGCTCTAAGCCTGGAGCAGCTCAACTTGGCTGCTGCTTCTCTCAGTGAGAAATTCCTGAAAAGGGTGCTAGGTAGAGACCTATCATGGCTCCCTAAGCTTCTGGGTCCTTTCCCAGTTCCCACAGGAAAGTGCTGTTCACTCACCAACTTTGCTCATGGTACACACACACACACACACACACACACACACTCTTCCCTGGAGATTCACGTTTAATTGTAAATCTGTGTCTTTGAATATCGCACCCTGTGGCCTTGGGCTGATTCCAGTTTCTAACCCAGAAAGTTCAGACCTGCCCCCAAAGGGAGCTATACCCATTTCAAGAGTTGAGCCTGCACACTCTCCTTTGACTACTCAGGTTTTTCTTCATCTTTTTGCCTCTTTTTGTTCTCTTTCATCTCTGCACCCATTTCCTCCTTCCCTGCGTTGACTTTAATCTTATAAATGCTTCCTCCCTATAATTTATGAGCCATTTTCCTCCTCTGTCTAGCTTGGCCACCTGTACTTTCCTGCAGTCTTAGCACTGGAGGTTTTTTTTTCTAACTTTTCCCTTTCTGCTTCTTCCTTCTTAGCTTTCACGTGGATTGCTCTTTCCTTCTCCCTTCATCATTTTAAAAATCTGTTTCTAAGCCTTTGGATAAAGGCAGATAGCTAAAAACACAAGGAAAATACAGGTCTATGCTCCTTCTCCAGGTGTCAGACATATGCATATGTAAGCTTCATACATAATCATAATCTAGTGAGGTAGGTGTCATTATTTCCAATTTCTGGATGAGAAAACTGAGATCAGGAAGTCAGTGAAGTGAGGAAACTTTCCAAGGTAACTTGGCTAAGAACCTGGATTCAAACTCTCAACCTCTAAATCTAGGCTGTTTCTATGAAATTGAATTGTCCTCAGTGACCTTGGAAGTTGAGTCTGTTTCTGCTTTGAGATTTGTAAGGATTCCTCTCCTGTCCCTGTTTACTTATCTGTGAACCAAAGGGGCAGAGAGTGGTATCTAGCCTTTCAAGTCCTCTGATTCTAAATGGTCTCCTGCCTCTCTGATGCCTGNTCCAGTTCATTTACTCCTCCAGATATGTTGCCCTGCCTCCCTCAGTCTCTCCTTTGTACCCTTACAATCCGCCACTATCCTCTGCCATGGGGCTTTCTGATTCTCTATGCCCCTTTCTTCAAATATGCTGACATAGTCCATTTATAGAAGTGCACACTAGGAAAAAAAGGGCTCCCTTATGTAAGGCAGAGTCTGTGCAAGTCCTTCATGGACCTCTGATACAAAGGCCTGTCAAATGAGACGAACACTTCCATTCATTCATTCACCAACAAATGCCCTACCAAGCACTATATGGGCATGTGGTGATAGATAAACACAACTACTGCCTTTAGAGAGCTAAAAAATGATGGATAGGAGAGGTCTAGGGAAGGCACCTGTGCAGAAATACCTCAGGTACCACAGGCAGACAGGCCAGACNGCAGACTCTGTGAGGTGTCTTGTGATTACAATTTGGAAAAATCAGAGAAAGCTTCCCAGAGGTGGTGGCAGGCACTGGAGTTAAGCCATAAAGGCTGGCAGCAGCTGTAGGTATCGTAGGTTAAAATTCCAACTGCAACTGTGAGTCTCTAAATGGATCTTTTCTCTGCATCAGAAAGTGTTTCATCATCAGATGTACAGACCAAGAGGAATCTAAATATTTCTAGATACTCTATCAACCGCCACTGCAGTTAAGGCTTGAGCATATGATGCAGACTTTACTGAGCAAACTGAGCTACTCCAGATTCTGGGAGGGAAAGTGGCATCAGCAGAATCCATCAAGGGCCAAAGTGTCAACCTCGGGGGCAATTACATCCAGATTTCGTTGCTTGTAGAATCGGTTTCAGTGTTTGGAGCCTGGTGTCCTGGTGTAAACCAATGACAATCTTTGGTGAATTTCTCTGTCTGTTACATACATAGTGTGATAGCTGTTGCAATCTCTACCAGCTTGGTTCTATGTTGTGATTTTTATCTGTGCTCTGGACATCAGGGATTCTTAGACCAGACCTTGGACTCATTTGGTGATTCTGTGTGATCTAATCTCACAGAATTTTCGATTCTCTTTTTACTTAATTATTCAGAATTAGTTTCTGTTGCTTGTAATTCAGACATCTGTCTGAGAACTCAGGAATGTAGAAACAGAGGGCAGAAAGGGCAAAGATTATGATGGGAAATGTAGGCAGTCCAGCGAGGAGGAAGAGATAGAGAGAAAGGAAGAAGACAATACAGAAAAGTCTGCCACAGAACACAGAAACAACTTTAATGTCAAATCTGGAGTAACCACAGGAAATGAACTAGGGTTTCAGCACACATGACCTCTGACCCCAGAAACTACCGTGAATGTGTATCAGTGGACAATGATAATTTCTACCTTACACATGTTGGGTGCTCAATAAATTCTAATTATTATTTTGCTACATGACCTTATAAACATCTGGAATATGACTTTTTAGTCTACAATTAACTCATAGATGTGAGCTCTGGGGCTAAAGAAAAATGGGAAACTTGATTTTAATCTCACACTTTGCAAGAGACAAAAAACGCAAGTGTCTGACTCTTCAACTTTCCTTCTATCTGCCTTAGACAGTGCCGCCCACACCTTGCAGGCACTGCCTTCCATCTTTAAATCCCCGTCCTTGTGTTTGACGGCCACTGGTCCTTTCCCATCCAGCATCACTCTTTCCTTCTTTCCTTTATTCACTTTATTATTGGTAATTAGTTTTATTTCATTATTGATTTAACTTTTTCTTTTCTAGTCCCCCCTCAACCTCCATTTCTGACTCTACTACTCTAAAGTTCCATTTGACTTTAACTCCTTCCTTTCTTTCCCCCAAAAGATTTCCTATTGCTTCATCTCTTGTATTTCACATTTACCTATGTAGGTAAATTTGTAAGGGTTTTCTCCCTTTCCTTTTT
>LZPO01066462.1:30648-41660 GCA_001675575.1 Neotoma lepida | reverse complement strand
TCTTAATGTGTTGTGCTAAACAAGAACGTGATGCTATGAAACAGCATGCTAAGTGCAGAAATAATTTACCAAAAAGTGACATTAGTTAGAAGACATGAAGGATGAGCAGTACTTATGGTAAAGGAGTAGGGATTTAAGGCAGCAGGAGCAATGGGCAGGGGCCCTGAAAGAGACATGGGAAGTCTTGAGACCATACTTTTAATGCCGGTATGNATAAAGAATTAAGAAGGAAGACAAGCAGAGACTGAAATAATACACAGAAATGAATGTGGCTTCAATTATTCAGGTCTATGTACGCCTTGATGAGGCATCTGGATTTAATTCTAATTTATGTGAAATGCCATGGTGATTTTAAAAGAGGAGATGGCATAGACTGTTATACATTTTTAAAATGCTCCTTTGTCTTTTGGAGACAATGGCTTTGCATGAGTTGCATGAGTTAAGATCAGTTGGAATGATGGGGAGATAGCTCTGTTGGTAAAGAGCCTAGATGTAAATACAAAGACCTGAGTTTGACCCACAGAATCTGCATAAAAAAGTAAAGCATGGACATGTCCACTTGTCACCCCAGTGTTGGAAAGATAGAGGCAGGATACTCTCTGGGACCAACTTGGGATATGTAGGAAGGGTTAGACTCAGTGACAGATCCTGTCTCAAGGCAATAAGGTGAAGTTGAGAAGAGCAGGAAGGACATCCTATATCTTTCTCTGGCCTCTATACATGTGCACAATAGGTATGCCCCCCCAAAACGTGTGTCTTCATACAACACAAACACACATACATACATACATTAAAGGCTATAAGAAAGAACACTACTTCATCTACAAAAGCAAACACATTAGAATAACATCAGATACACAGAGTATATAGAGGTACCTAACATAGATTCAGTCTCAACTGCCCAGTTATTACTCTTTGCAGAACATAGCCTGGCTCAATGAAGTTTTCCCCCACCATGGAGGCCCCCCAGCTAGCTTACAGAGAGAATGCAATGTATTATCTTCACTGAAAATTGTTTCTACCCTGTTTGCTCTGACCAATAGGATGTACTGATTTATATCTTCCTTGTTGAAACTACTACTTATTGATTCAAATTTTGTATTCTAAGGAAGCTACATAGAACAACTTTCATGAATATCCTCCATGTGTCTAAATGCCTTTTATCTTTGTCTCTTTATCAAAGAATGGCTGGCCCTGTTTGCTGTTCTCTGTTCTCTGGTATTAAAATAAAGGTAAACATGAAACCAAAAAGAAATAGACAAACAAAACTAATTAGCATCAATTTCCATTTGCCCAGCTTCTTTCCCCCTAGAGCCAAGGGGACCATGGACANATAATAAGCTCATAGGTTCTCCTATAAGTCTTATTCTCTAAGTTCAGATATTCACTGTGATAGTCTTCCTGTCTAAACCTAGGAAAATTATTTTCTATATCTGGGCTTTGTTTTTTGATTTGAGAAGAAAAGGAGTGCACCCTTTATGAACTCTGATAAAGATATCATGAACTTAGAGAGTGCAAGCTTGAAATATATAGTATATATATATATATATATATATATATATAGTATAGTGCATATCAATAATCAGTAAATTTATTATCAGCAAGTATTTGCTGTTACTGTCAGACTTCAATTTCTTGGTCAGGAGACTAGTGAGTGAATTGGAAGTTGCTNTGTGTTTGGTATAGGGTGGTTTGCTGGCTTGTCTTGAAGTATTAATACTGCCCTGATGTCATGGTTTAGTGTTTCATTGGGGACCTGGTTCTTTGTAACACAGAAATAATCATACCAAAGACCTTCAAGTTGTTGCAAAAGTAAATTCCAGAAATAATAGGAGAAATTAACTAACCGTAAGAACTGAGTACTTCAATTTAAACACACATACATAAAGATTCAAAGGTAAGATCTACATACAAGAGAGGACATGTGGCTCTTACTTCATTCTGAATGATAATTTCCAGCTCCATCTTTTTGTGCAACTGGTCAAACTAAAGAGAATAAGATACGTGGAATGTTTAGTCATAAATGGGACATCTAAATGGAGCTCCTTCTCTTCAAGGCTCAATTGTAGAAGAGGAAGTGGAAATATTTTAAGAGTCAAAGTCAGGAGATAAGTTCTGTGAAACAGTGTTTTCTGGTCACGACAGGGACATTGCACACATGAACTCACAGTGGCTGTGACAGCATGTGCAAGACCTGAGAAAGACCAGACAAAATTCCAGCACAGATGGCGGAGGGGCTTAGCAAGTTTTACTTCTAAGCTGAGAAGTTATTGAAAATGATGGCTACGGGTAAGGGGTTATCAGTTTTCTTTTTAGGCAGCCCCTCAGAAGCTTTCATGCTTCCATGTTCCTGTGGATGAGCTTACATCCATGCACATACTGACAGAACTGAGTAGACTCAGTGGGTTTAAAAGAGAGTACATGATATTGGAAGGGAAAAGTGGTGGTGTTGGAATGGGGAAAGTGGGAGGGAATGGTGCAGGAATGGAATACATTATATTCACAGATGAAATTCTCAACGAACAAATGAATGAATAAATAAACAAATGCAGTGTTTAATTCATGTTCATCTCCCTTCTTTCTTCTTTGATTTTGCATCATTACCCTGAGAGGCCTCTCTGATGTCCTAGGCTGCAGCAGACACCCTGGGTTTTGCTTTTAGCACTCATACTTGGGATAGGACACAGACTAGACTGTATTAATGCTATTGCCTCCTTTGTCTCTTCTTCAGAAAAGAATTTCTGGATATGGCAGCATTCTGCTAAGCATTTGGCAAACAATACCTTATTCCATCTTCACATGAGCCCTGTGCAGGAGGAATGCACTCATCCTCTGTCATACTGACTAAGAAACAAGCTTAGGGCACATTGAGCCCCATGCCTTAGCTTATCGTGGCAGAATAGAGGGGTGCTAACTTGCTCATTTTTGTCCAGCCTTACAAAGATGTCCTAAGAGGGCACTCTTTATACCAAAAGACTCGCCCATTCTCCATCATTACTGACATCATACTTTCCCCATTAGAGCTGATTCACAGATTTGTAGATATATTTCCATCATCCAAATGTAAGCAAGCTTTAAAAGAAAGAGAGTTTTATCTGTCCTATTGACTGCGGTGTACTCAGCACTTGGGGTTTCTCCAACACAATAAGTATTTATTAAATAAATGAATAAACACACCTTATTTATTAACTATTGTGTGTGATTTGCAATTTAAAAACAAGGATCTAGTTCAAATCATGTATTATTTAAAATTTTTAATAATCTTCCCCCCCCGTGTGTGTGTGTGTGTGTGTGTGTGTCTGCCACCCACATAGATATATGTAAAGGCCAAAAGAGGATGTCAGATCCCTTGGAGCTGGAGTTACAGAAGACTGTGAACCTCCTGACTTGAGCATTGGAAGCCAGCTCAACTTGAGTCTTCTGGAAGAGCAGTATATGGAAGCCAGCTCAACTTGGAAGAGCAGTATATTCTGTTAACCTCTGAGCCATCTCTCAAACCCCTAAATCAAACATTCTTACATTTCTGCATAAGCTAGAAGTTTGTATTATTTTTTGTGGTGGCTTGAACTCAGAGCTTTGCTTAGCAAAAAGTACTCTACCACTGAGCTACAACTCCAACTCATTAATGCCACTTTCAACAGAATGTGAGTCAGGGATTGGAAGAGTGTTTTTTGGACCCACAGTAACAAGCACTTCTAACTAAGCAACTGGCCAGCAGCTGCACAGGTGCCCTCCCCTTGCACTTGCAGAGGTGCCCTCCCCTTCCTTGCAGCTTCAGAGATGCCTTCCCCTTGCAAGGCAAGAGAAACTCTCCCTCAAGGTGACAAGACAAGAAAGCGGGAGGGAGCAACAGAAGGAGGAGATATACTGCAGCTGTGGTATTAAGTCTGAGGTTTGAGATGCCCACAAAGATTCACTGAGAAAAAATAATACTTGAAAAAAGTATAATGTCTGGTATTTATCACCTTAGCCTACTGGTAGTTCATTCTCCCTGACAACTATGGAGATTCTTAGGAGCTAATATATTGTCCAACACCTACCNTGCCAAGGCACTATGCTTTTTTGTTGTTGTTAGATTTAATTCTCAACTATTGTTCCTTAATTAATTTTGTTGCTCTGGATCTTATGTGACCCATTCTGGTCTGTTCTCTCACTACTTTTCTGCTTAGAGGATATGCTTTCCAAAATATAGACTGGTAAGATGGCTCAGTGGGTAAAGGGGCTTGCTGCCAAGTCTTATAACTGAGTTCCATCCTGGGAAACCTATGCAGAATGAGAAAACTGACTTCTACAAGTTTTCCTCTGGTCTCCACACATGCCCTATAGTGCATGCATGCACACACGTGCACACACACAAACGCACACTCACAAATAAATGTAACTTTATAAGTGCTTTTACTGTTCTTTAAACACTCCATATTCCTTTTTAGCTCTGTGTAAGTTATTTTCTCTGATGAGTGTGCAGAAAGNAGGGGCAGCAATCCCTCAGGATCACTTCCAGTTCTTACATTTTCCACATACTATTTTTTGGCTTTAATATGTGTACCTTACCACATTTAATATTTTCAGTTACATATGCTGTTTGTTATTAAGACTGTGATGATTTATATTTTGTTTCTTTCTTTCTTTCTTTATTTATTTATTCATTTATTTATTCTAGCAAGTTTTTACTTCCTTCTTGTTCTCACTCCCCAGTGCCCACTCGTGGTGGGCATAACTATGTGACAAGCACTTGATGTAGTGTAAAATGCATGAGACATGCATGCTCTGACAAGCCTGCTGGTCCATGTAGGNTGATATGTGTGAGAACAGATCTGGACCTAACCTAAGGCTGGAGACAAGCCTAACTAAGCCAGTGTTAAACACAGTGTTAAACACATATCCTGCAGATATGTGAGTGACAAACCTTTGATTGCTATTCAGTCAGGAGTTTTGGAGTAATTTTATTGCACCTCTTTGTGCCTGATCCAAAGTCATAAACTCCCATCTTATATTGTTGACTTTCTTGAAGCTACATTCTGATTCACCACATTTTACTCATGCGACCTTCCAAGCCACATTCCTGGTGCAAATGATGAAAGAATCCTAGAGAAGGAATCAAGATTCAGGGGAGAAGAAGGTAATTACTCGTCCAGTGAGAATTTATTGAATAGTAAGTTTATGCCAAGGATTGTATTACTAGTAGAGTATTCAGGGATAGCACACTAGACTTGGCTTGTAGATGTGGTTGGTGATCTGAATGTCAGAAGCAAGGATTCATAATGCAGTCAATGTGCAAATGCTGATTATCCTTGAATCATATGCGAGGGCACCAAAGTAATCAGAGAAGTGATAATGGATAGAAAAGAGCACAAGGATCCCTTTCTCGCCGCTGATTTCCATTATCTCAGGTTAAGAGCAAATCCCAGGGAAGCATTTGCATCCATTTGAAGAAAATGAGTTAGTAGAAGCTGCCCGAGGGGTAACATCACAAGCCACAGGAAGAAGCATAGGTTGGTCATCTTCTGATTGCTGCATGCTACCTCTGTCCCTTTCTACAGTTACAAAGTGGCTATCAGCTTCCTGAGTCTAAGTGTATATAATCAGCTGTAAATTTAAAAAAAAAAAACTGAATCTGTGACATCCAGATGTGACAATGACCTTATACTCTGAACTCAGAAATCACCCTGTGTCGTTTTCTGGAAGCTTTTCCAGATGACTAAGCATTTGGGTCACACTCTCTTGAATCTCCCATCACCCACTCCAGAGATAAAGTTAAGGTAGCCTGTGGCTGATGTCTTTCATTTGAACAGGAATAACACCAGGAGCCAGGACCATAGGCTGAAATTCTTAGGACATGGAAAACATCAAAAGAGCCCAGGCACACATCCAGCCTCCATTGCCTTGGACAACAGCCACTGGGCAGTAAAACTTTCCCATTTGGCCTGTGGCACATGCTTAGCTGTTAAATGAAATTCCTGTTTATTTGTGTGTGTTTTGAAGAAGCAGGTGGCTAAGACAAAGGGACAATTAGAAAAGACAACTTCCACAGGGCTCAGATGATACTCCAAAAAGAACACATGGCTTTATCCTAGCACCTTTCAACTTGAAAAAATAACTTGGGGCATATTGCCAAGTTTTAATAAATACAGCCTTGAAGTTCGAAGATCCTAATGAGGAAAATGGCTNTAAAGAAATACACTTTTCGGTGGAGAAGACAAATATCACAGGTATCTATTTTCTAATCACTGTCCAACTTAAAGATGATAAGGCACGTGTTGTGCACATAATTTAGCATGTCAGCAACAGCAATAATGATAGTGACATTTACTGGGTCCTAACATGGCAAGCAGGGTGCAAAACGCTGTAGAAGTCCCATCTTAATTAGCCCTTTCAATAATGTTAAAAACTAGAACTCTGCACTGCTGTTTTATACACAAGGAACCTAAAATTAAGAAAAGGGAAAGTCTTTGTTTGAAAGAACACCTAGGATTTAGTCTTGTGTAGTCCTACTGCAGCTGCTGGCCTCAAGTCCTTATTCTCACAGTTGAGATNAAGTTAATACTATCACTATCAGCACCATCGACAGCAGCATCACCACCACCAACGGGATGATCACTTTATAAAACCTAAAACCACAATCAAAAATTGTTAGGAANCACAATAAGAAATGTTACTTAATAAGCACAGTTGTCTTGACTAGTATTACTAAGAGAAAATTGGTTAAAAATGTAAGGATGTGAGTTTATGCGTGGCCTTTAGGGCCAAACTATAAAAAATGGCTAAAAGGAAAACAATGTTCCTAGACTTTAAAAGCCTTTGGNTTTTTGCCTCACTCACATGGTGGCAGGCAAAAACCCTCCCTTAAAATAGTACATTCTGGGAGGCTGGTCCTATAGCTCAGAGGGTAAAGGCTCTTGCTGCCAAATCTGATGATCTGAGTTTGATACTTGGTACGTACATGGTGGAAGGCTACACTGATTCTTACATAGTCCTCTGACTTTCACATGTCTGTTGTGACACATGCTGACCTANACACACATACGCANAGGTATATATGTGTATAATGCAGGTAAGTCTGTTGTGTTCTTTTTTTTCTTAGTAAAATAACTTTAATTCAACATATATCTCACCTTTAATAAATTAAGTGAAAAATTGGCAATTTTTAGACTTGTAATNTTAAAATTAAGATTTCACATATAAAGTACATTAACAAAAACATGGAAAAATAATTTTTATAATTTTTGTTACATTTATTTATGGTGTATGTGNTCAGTGGAGGTCAGAGGACAGCTTCTCGAAGTCAGTTCTTTTTTCCCATCGTATATGTCCTGGTGTTAAAGTTAAGTGACAAGGCTTGGGGAACAAAAGCCTTAACCACTGAACTATCTTCCTTTCATTTTGTGGNTTTTTGTTTTATGGACAGGGTCATACTCTGTAGTCCAGTCTGGCTTTGAACTTGAGATCCTNCTGCCTCAGTGCTGAGCTCATGCCTGGATAATCTTTCATCTTTAATTAAACAAATCAAACTACAATGTACTTCATTATTTCACTAAACAGACTTTTGACTATTCATTTGTTAAACAAATTACCCATCCTGTGTGTCTACCCATACTTCAAACGCCAATGCCATCTGAAGCCTGTTTCATTTTGGGATGATCCTTTGGCTTGAACCCAAGGTCTGGTGCATGCTAAGCAGTCTTAATACATTTTTTTCAGAATTTCAAATAAATTTCTATAAGCTAAAAGATGTAATGGAGGTCCCCCTTACCTACAGAAAGTTTAAAATATGTACTGCGATATGTACCTATGCATTGCTTTGTACTGCTAATCTCTTATGTTTTTAGCAACACCTTTCCTTTCATCTGTGAACACTGCTATGTGACTTTGCATTTTTCTTACTAAAGAAACAAAGGGTAGAGGCTTGAGAGATGGCTTAGGAGCACTAAAAAGCACTTCCCACTCTTGCAGAGGACAATTGTCTCTAACAACAGTTCATCATGTCTTTAATTAGGAGTTGTCTGTGTATTGTGATTTTGCTAAGTAATGCTCCCCCCACAAAGGCATAAAGGCCCAGGTATTTAAAGGTTGGTCCCCTTATCAGTAGTGCTGTTTTGGAATGCCCTTGAATCTGTAAGGTGGTGAGGCCAAGCAAAAGGAAATAGCTCACTAAGCATGTATACAGTAGGACTGTATCTTTTATCATTACTATTATTGTTGTTATTATTTATCTATTTATTTGCTTATTTTATATTTGGACTTCAGCCTCCCTTCGCTCTTCCCCTCTCACTCCTTCCCCNCTTCCCTTCCACTCCTCCCCAATCCATCCCTTCTCCATAATTGCTCAAAAATGGGCAGACCTCCCATGGGCTTCAGCAAAGCATGGCATATCAAGGTGCCATGAGATCAAGCACTTCCCCCTGTATTGAGGCTGGGCAAGGCAATCCAACATGAAGAATAGGCTCCCAGGAGTCAGTAGGAGTGTATCGTATCTCTGCAACTTGCTATTCCAGTTGTCCATAAAAGTCTTCCTCACTGCTTACCCAGAAAGCCAAGAACTACAAATAGAAATCTCTGAAACCATGACCCCCCCTCCCATTTTTATCCTTAAATAGTTTATGTCTTGTATTTCATCACAACAACAAAAAATGTCTGGTTAAAATACCACAGGATACGTTTAGAATGTGAAATAACATGTATAGGTTCNTGTGTCTGAACACTGGGTCCTCAGCTACAAGTGCTATTTGGGGGATTTTGGAAATGTTAGGAGGAAAGGGCCTCCAGGTAGGCCAGTTCCACTTCAGACTTGAGCTCTCTACTTTCTTGTCTGTCAAGACATGAGGCTGCCAGTGGCACAGTCTCTGCTGCCATACAGTCCTTCATGCTTTCTTCAACTGTGTTAGCATGTACCCTCTCAGACTATTTGCAAAATAACCCCTCTGCCATTAGTTTGCTTTTGGAGAGTATTCTTGTCACAATAACTAAAGAGTAAAATATATACCATGTGGTCAGTTTTTATTTTTAATTTTTGATAACTTCATTCATGGGTACACTCTGTATCATTTCCATCCCCCTCCCACCTTCAACTCTTCCCATGCCCCTCCCACCCACTCAAATTCATGACCTCTTCTACATATACACGTATGTACATACATATAGAGAGAGACATGTGCAATGCATACACATAACTTTCTGAGTCCAGTTAGTTGTCTACGTGTACATGTGTTTAGGAATGATGACTTAGGATTAGACAACCTATCAGTGGGCTCATCTATAAAGAAAACTGTTTATCTCTCTCTTGAAAGCCACTGAATATCTAGCTCTTCATTTAAGTGTTGGGCCTTATGAACTTTTCCCTATCCATGCCGGTGTGTCAGCTACTGTGGTCTCCTGCAGGCAATTACATTGTTGAGAGTTTACAGGTGCAGCATCCCTGACATATCCAGAAGACAGTCTTGTAGTATGCCTCCAAGTGTTAGCCTACCAGTCCCAGAGGACAAGGATGTTTAGAGCTAAGATTTTCTAGTTTGGGTGTCACATAATGAATCCCATTGTAAGGCTGATCTCTGGCTGACTTACAGAACCATTTATAACCCTACCCCAGCTCAGTCAATCTCCAACAAACCCACTGATGTGTATGCTATAATCATAAATAANGGTTTCAAGCCATTGTGTTTTAGGCAACGTGTGATGCAGAAACATATAACTGGAACAGAGAATAACTATTCACATGTCTAGTTCTTGTCACATAGCACCTGTTGACAAAGGTGCTTTTCTTCAATGAGAAAAGCCTCACCTCTTCTCAATTTGAAGTGTTGAAATCATGTTAAAGTCACCCACATAAAGGTGGGGGAAGTGCACTCAGGGACAGCATTTGTTAATGCTTCCACCTAGGCTCCCTGCTAGAGGTGGGCAAACAAAGCACCGAGCTCCACCTCAGCACTCTGCCTGTCCCAACAGCCCAGGGCAGGTTTTCACAGACTGATTGTTTCCGTGGCTACGACTGGTTATTTCCATGTCACACACAGTTCCCCTCTTTGCTCCTGATTTTTCATTTCTGTTAAAATGACAGCATCTGAGTTAGCTTCTGGAAAAGGACGGAGTTTCCAGAGGGGTGGGAACATGGAGCAGAATCAGAATGGCAAGGAAGGAAGGGAGAAAAATTACCCACTAAAATGGGCTTTACAATTATAAAGCGCTAATGAAATTCGAAATAACAACAATAATTATGCTTCTAAGGCCAGAGCCTCACATTTCCCACCATGAATATTCATTGCCATGTTATCTTTCTAAAGAACAAAAATTGAGTGAAACACCACCATGTGGTTAGGGTCATTTACTGGGGGTGGGGAGGGGCCTTTCCTTTCCCCCTTCCTATTTTACCTGTACAAGGGCTGGCACCTTCATGAGACTGTCTGTCTTGTAATATTTTTTTTTCTATAGCTGTGATTTGTGTCTCACTGGGTGTCCGTATACAGATATCTTATGCTTAAGTAGAAGATGCTTAAAAAATCAAGATAATGTTAAGTTGGCAAAGAAGTGTGTATGTATGGGGGGGTGGAGGGAGCTGAACCAGTTCTTCAAAGCTGCTAAATGGTCACAGGTGGACTAGCGCTTTGACCTTGAGCTTGGCAGCCAAGGCAGTGTACCACAGAATCGAACACATTTTTTTTTATCAACTGGCTGAGAAGACTAGGAGGTTATTGTTGAGTTATCAGCAGAGGATTTGCTGCCTCAAGTAGCCCTCCCTTCGCTTCTACGCCTGGAAGTTAGGTACGTGCAGTAGCAGACATTACAGTTCACTGCAGCTGTATGTGCATGGTGCTGGTCTTTTTCAGGGTGACCCCGTGTTGTATCACAAGGTAGGTTATTTAGACAAAATAAATTATATGTTCACTTTCTTGGAGGCTGGAAGTCAAGTCCAGGAGTTAGCTGGGTGGCTGGGCGCTTTCTCACTGCTCTCCTTCGGCTTTTCTTTGGTGCGTGTTACATGTGCTGGGGAAGGGAAGAGGGAAACAGGATGTGGTGTGTGT
>LZPO01066462.1:15668-30313 GCA_001675575.1 Neotoma lepida | reverse complement strand
CTCCTAAAGCCACAGTAGCCCAGGTTAGACCTCCTCTCCATCATCATGTTGATCACATATGACTTTAATCCTCCTAACCCATCAAGGGCCCTGTCTCTTAGACTGAGGTCTTCTGTCTGAGTTTCACAGATGAATCTTGTCTACAGCTTACAGTGCAGTTGCCCTTCTCTTCGGAACATTGCATGATTCCCATTGTCACCAAGGAAAGAGATGTTCAAATTTCCCAGCTTGATGTAATCAGTGGCCTGTATGTCAGGGCTGAGTCAGAATGTCAGCACTGGTAACATCAGTCCTCCAAGGCAGGGAGAGCAGGAAGGAATTACATCCTTCAACAAAGCCCAAGGGAAGAATGAGGGCCTTGGGCTGTGGGCCCAGGGCTCCCTTCCCCAGGGCCGTGCAAAGCAGCCAAGTTGGCCCAAGTCAGTCACCAGGTGGAGAGTTGTGGAGACAAGGAGGAGCCTGGGGAGGTTGCCAAGGGCTGATGTGTCCTGGGAGGGAGGTCCCTGGGTCATGCTGCTGATGGCATGGAATAGGAGGGAAAGTACAATAATAATGGCAAATGTTGACACAGGGAGACTCCTGAAGCAGTTCTGATGATGTCACCCAAACTCTTGCTCACAAACTGACAGAATCTCTTTGCTAGCTCTCTAATAACATTCCAAAGTTTTTAATCTGGACTCCATGGCTCTGCTAGNTGAATATTTACCTCCTAATTTTTTCCAGGTGGTAGGTGTGATCACCACAGCAGCACTTTGGGAGTGTTTGTATGGAACTGATACTGTTCTGTCTCTTCTTAATCTACAACTTCATTTAGTGTTGACAATAATCCATGAAAGTAAAAGCTACCATTCTCATTATTCACAGAGAAAATTGGGCCTCAAAGAAGTTAGTCAGCAGCCAAAGTCACAAAGNTAGCAAGCAATACAGCTAGGAGTCAAACCTAGGCGGTCTACCTCCAGACCCATGCTCATGAGTATTTTACAGTTAGCTTTCCTTATGTAGTCTGTGAAAGAGGGTCTCTAGCCTTCTCCCAAGTGTCTCCTTCAGTTTTTGATCCTGAAACATTTGACCTCATTCCAACCTCATTTGTTTTCTGTAGATCCCAAATCCAGTCAGTGTTTAAGACCATCATCAAAGACCTCTCCTGCAAGGGAATGCCCTGTGTGTCTTGTGATTCAGATGCACACTTTTCTCTTCTCTTCTCTTGCAGTTATGGTCATTTGAAGACTGAGTAAAAATTATGAATGGAAGACAAGGTGTCANTTGATCTCTGAGACGTGGCAGCATTTGTTGTTCTATCAAACTGTGAGGTTAGCACAAGCATGAGACATCCATGTCATCGTGCCTCATAAGACAGATATCTATTTGTCTGTCACATAAAGCAGGCCTAGGGACAGATAGGAAGGAACTGTCCCATCAGTTCCATAGTCTTCATGGATGTGAATCACTTCTATAGCTCTGTATCAGCCCCAAGATGTAGGTCTGGTCTTCATAGTTCAAAGTGACTGTGAGTTCCAGACATCACAGGCATCATCTGTTCAGTGGGACAGAATAAAAGATGGCATCACAAAAATACAATAAAGTACTCCTGCTTATCTTCTATGGGCCAGATGTAGATAAATATTTGTTATTGATATCAGAAAATCTAGAGGAGGTTTTTTAACCATTTAGTTATGGGTTAAGTTAAAAAGGAAGATTATGCTATTAAAGAAAAGGGGGGTAACTAGGGTACTCTATGGAGGAAATAACTAGTGATTTCACCACACTACATCTTTAGCAAATAATAAATTTAGCAAGCATTCATTAGAGCTTATGTGGTGATATTTTCTATATGAATCACTAAGGATATATAATTCAACAAAAAAGTAAAAGTTCCTAATTGCTAAGAGATAATACTTGACTTGAGAAGAAGAATAAACTATTACTTGCCAAAAATTTGTGATGAGGGCTATGCTAGTGTGAGTAAAGGATGCTAGAAACTCAAAGTGGATGAGAAACTGACCAGATGCCTGGTGGAAGGAATGTTGATTTTAATTGTTCTATTCTGATAGGCACACATAAATGAGGGACAATGTCTGTGTGCTGAGGGAATAAAGAACCCTAGAAAGAATAGTGAGATGACCTCATATTATAGGTGATGCCCCTCAGTGATTATCATTTATATATATGTACACACACATATATATGTATATATACATACGATAAGTTACTATATATATATATATATACTTAGCAGCTCCTAAACTCACTTTCTNTAAAATTTAGTTATGTTATCTATGAGAATGAGCTGGAAGAGTACCCAATACATATAAAACAGAGTTTAGCTTTCTCTTGCGCCACACCCATTTCTCTCCGGCTTTCAACATCAAGCAGAGTCCTCCAGTTCAGACACAAAAGTTATGGATGAAATTGAGATTGAATTTGATTTTTATCCCCTTGAGTTGACATACAGGGGCCTGTCCCTTAATTACTAGTCATTGCCCTTCACACAGGCACACACACAGAAAATGGTAACCTGCTCAGCCCATCAAAGTCTGCCCTTTGAAATGCTGAACTAGATAGTGAATGGGAAATATCTGCCAAAAAGCCTTCTATTCTCCCAGAGATAAAAGCAGCTTGAAATGCATGTAAGTCCTGTGCCCTTGTTAATTAATCAGGATATGCATTAAAAGCTTAAATGCCTTTGAAGCAGGAAACTCCAAGAGCTAGCACCTTTTTTTCTGTTCTGTAGAGGGAAAACAGGTGGGCAAGGCATCCCAGATAGGAGTATTTGAAAGAATCTGGAAAAGTTGGTTGGTTTATCTGTCAGGACAGACAAACGGACAGTTACCAAAAAAGAGCACCGTGTTTATGCAGTCCACTTAGTCATGAGCTCAGAACTACCAAAGTCTGTTATACAAGCTTCTTACCCATATCCATCTTCTCCAAGGAGCTTATAGGAATTTCTATTCACTCATACAGAGCATGCTTACTGGCCTTCTCATGTTTGTCAGGCTGGCGGGGGGAAGGGGAGACATAGTAATGAAGAAGACAGTGTTTATGCCTTTTGAATAATCTGACAAAGAAGTCCAGTTGGGGATTTTGTTTTTCATGACACATTCTTGCTTGTCATGACTGGGGAAAATGATCCTATGGTCATGTAGGTAGAGGCCAGGGACACTGGTAAACATACTTCCATGTATAGGGTAGAACCCACAGCAAGAATTATAAGCTCGGAAATGTCAATAGTAATGAGCTGAGACACTCTCAGTGGGAGAGACAAATGTTTGAACAAACAATTTCAATGAAGCAAAATAAATGCCCTGTTGGGGCAAAACGAAGTCATCTGGTGTCAGAGAAGTTTCCCCTTGGAAGTGATACATAAGATGCAATCTTATGGATTAACGCAAGTAGAGGGGCTGACAAGGGCAAACAAGAGGAACAGCATATATGAGAGGTCATAGGTAGAANAGAGAAAGTATTAATATGACATAGTATTGGAAGGCAGAACACAAATAGAGCAGGGAGGAATCTGATCAGAGGTATGGCTCAGGGTCAGAATTCTGGAACTGTGAGCTAAGAGGCTAGGAAGACAGGGAACAATAAACTAATAAAATAATGTAACTACATAGACATGGGCAGAAGGAATTTCCTTGGATAACGGGAAAAGCATGTAAAGAAGGTATCATTTTAGCTTGCTCTTGATGGGCAGACAGGCTCCAGTGATGCTGTTCTCTCAGCCTGTCATATGTTGAATGCCTTACTGCTCTCTGCACACTGCCTTCTGCTAGAGCTCAGGTGCAGCTTAATGAGCAGAGTGTCACCTAGGTTACATTCCACAGAGGACACCTATTAAGTGCTGTTACAAGCTGGGATCTCCAGGCAAACACATTCAAAGCACAAAATACCTCCTGTAGCATATTCAGTGTGGTGTCNATTATGTATTCATGAACATGAATACTAGATGTTTGTGTGGATTTATTAAAACTTTCACTTTGTTCCAGGCTAGACTTTGAGAAAGTTCCACAACTATAATCTATTTCTGGGGCTGGAGAAGTGGCTCAGTGGTAAAGGACACTTGTTGCTTTTGTGAGTGATCTGTGTTCAGTTCCCAGCATCTACATCTACCACCCATAACTCCAGTTTGAAGTTATGGACTTTTAAAGTTATTGGACACTCTCTTCTGACTTCTGTGAGTAAGAGACACACATGTGGTGTACTTGTATAATGTAAGTAAAACATAGTCACACACAAAAATAAAAATAAATAAATCTAAAAAAACTTAATATTTCACTTCTTTTGCATAGCAATCATCCCAAGTAAGTAAAGAATACACTGTTATGTGGTGATATTTTATTCATGTCCCCCAATAAAATTTATCTGAAGATCAGAGGAAAAAGGTCAGCTACTATAAGTAAAAACAGAAGTAGGCAACAGTAGCACATGCCCTTAATCCTATCACCTGGCAGGCAGAGATTTGTCTGGATCTCTGTGAGTTCAAGGCCACACTGGGAACAGAGCCAGGTGTGGTAGCACACGCCTTAATTCCAACACTAGTTAACCATGAAAGTCTGGAGGTCTGGACAGACAGACAAGAATTGACAGAGCTGGGCAGGAAGAGGAAGTAATGTAGCTGGACAGAGAGAGCAAATGAGATGGCAGAACAGCAAGGCATATAACTGTGGGTAGACAGGAAGTCTCTCTCTTTGGAAGCTGCAGCGTTGGTGAGATGAGGTTGGCTGGTGGCTGTTCCTATTCCTCTGATCTCTGTCAGGTTTTCACCCCTATTTCTGGCTCCATGTTTTTTATTTAATAAGACCATTTATAAATTCGTCTACACTGTTATGCTCATATTACAGATGATAAAGTCAGTGTGTGTAAGATGAAACTTAAAAGATCTTATTAAATAAAAATAAACCCAGGAGCAAGGTATTGGGCTAAGGTCTGAAAGATCAGAGAGACAGAACAAGCCACAGCCAACCTCACCTCGCCAACTCCTCAACTGATCTTGTTTCCTCAGACTTCAGGCTTCTGAGTCCTCACCCAAATGGATCTCAGCTGAACTGCTGCTAAAAGCCTCAAAGCTTAAAAATCCTCTAGTTTCTGGTTCTCACCCATTAAATACCTTTCTCCTTCCTGTCATTACTTCCTGGGATTAAAGGTGTATGTCACCATACCTGGCTGTTTTCAGTGTGGCCTTGAACTCACAGAGATTGGGATGGATCTCTGCCTCCCAACTGACAGGATAAAAGTGTGTGTGCCACCATTTTCTGGCCTCTATGTCTATCTAGTGGCTNTTCTGTTCTCTGACACCAGATAAGTTTATTAGGGTGCACAATATATTGTGGGACACTATCACCACAAGTGTACATAGAGAGATACCGCTTTCCTAAAACACGACCCTTGTCGTTCACCCAGGGAGATGTTTCCAGATCTCTTGGTTGCTAATTAGTTCATATCTTCTAGCCATTGAAGATAAACTCCACCCACTGAAAACATATGTTTTTGTATATTGAGGACAGCAGTTGCTGGTGTAAAGTCTCAATCTAGAACAGAAGTCTTCTGTGCAATATTGAGTAGAGTCTAAAAATGTGACTGCTTCATACTCAAATTGTAGTTACTCAGATATTTTATCTTCTTAATTAACCTCCTGAGTTGTTAATTTCTTCAATTAAAAACCAAGACTCTTATAGTTTAGTATCATATTAAGCATGAATTATATAAACAAATGAATGGCCATGACATGAACTTTTATATTCATCTAATTAAAAAAAAAGTTATTTACATATGTAGATTAACCTTGAAATCAGCTAAAGTGAGTCTCCAGATTACAAAGTAAATTCTCTAAGGAAAGTGTTTCTTCCTTGAATTTGTATACCAGTTTGGTAAAAGCCAGTCATGCTTATCCTTAATTAGATGCACTAGGACATGTCTTTGTGTGTGTGTGTGTGTGTGTGTGTTGTTGTTGTTGTTATTTGTTTGTTTTTGAGATAGGATTTCACTGTGTAGCCCAGGCTGGTAGAGAACTCACAGAGATTGCCTATCTCTGCCTTCTAAGTGCTGCAATTAAAAGCATGCACCACCACACTGAGCAAATTTGTTACCCAGGCTGGCCTTGAACTCCTGATTTCTGCCCCGCCACCCCTGTCTTTACCTCTTCAACATGTCCTACCAGATAAGGCATGACAACCAGCAGATCCTTCAAAATGCTTTCACCTGAAGGTTGGCAAAGATGTCCCTGCTTGCTCTCCTTTTGTTCTATCCCCACCGATCCTTTTTTCTCCTCTTTTTTCTTCCCCCACCTATTTCTCTAGAAGACCTTTTCCATCTCTGTGGTGGTTTACATAATAAAGNTCCTGCTAACACAGATCTCTAATTCTAAGGAAATGAGAGTTGTGTTGAATGGTTTGAACTAGATATCAATTCATTTACAGGGTCAGAATTCTTGCAGCCTTGTATATTTTCCAGCATTTGTATAAAGAAGTGCCTGTTCTTTATCTTCCACTCCTGCTGCCTTACACACGCACACACACACACACACACACACACACACACAAAGCTTGCAGACACAGAGGCTGTTCCTAAGCAAACTTTGCTGAGACCTTGTTCTCACACTGATAAATCACTTCCTTCCCAAGGAAGCAAATACCTTTGCCACATGGCTAGAGTGGGCGAGAGGACTCTTCCTCCTGCAATACTCACCCTGACTGCCAATCATGTAGCAAAGAAACAAGAAGAGACTTTGCATATTGAGCAGTAGTCAGGAGGGCTGCCCGTGCTGGACAGAGACTCCAAGGCTGTTTTTTCAAGGTGACTCTGTTTACCTGCCACAGCAGTATCTGAAGTAACCTGTGTCTGGAGATAGATCTGATTAGTGGTCACAGCCAAGCAGGATGACTTCTGTGCTCTGCACAAAAAGCAAAGCATGTACCGGCTTTCCAGGGCTAAATATCAAATTGAAGCAAAAGCCTTGGACAGATGAAGCTGTCTGGGAGATCCCACAGAGTGTGCCCTCTGCTTCCCACATGACTCTTGTGTGTGTGTGTGTGTGTGTGTGTGTGTGTGTGTGTGTAATCACACATAACATATTGATTGGTTGCAAATATATAGATGCAGGTAATGTGCTTTCCCTATTGAACAAAGGAAGAAAACACATAAATGGGTTAATTAGCTCGTATGCAGAATTTAATTAGAGCATCTTTGTTCATCCTGCTTCCACCAGAATCTCAATTATCAACCTCTATTTTCAGGGGTTTTGAACACGAACATAAATTTTCACTTGGGGGTTCTCATTGGAAGGTTGGGGTCTCAGTTGCTTTCCAAATGACAGTGGTAAACATTCTTAAAATGAAATTTTGATTACTTTGAAGTCATCCCATTTTCACAGGGAACAATGACTCTTTTCAGCCTTCAAAAGGTATTCCCTTCCCTTGAATGTATACATGATAAATTAGGCTTTGAAAAGTTCAGAATGGATCCAAAGCTAGGAACTCAGAAATTTTCATTTCATAAGATGCAACAATTGTAAATGATTTTGATCAAGTCATCACTCTTTTCATCCTCAGAACAGCCTTGCATGGAATGTTATAACCATCATTTTCTAGATGAAGAAAATGGGTTGTGGAGCTTGAGCATAAGTATTTGGAGTCCTAAGTCTAAACTCCCAATCATTGTGCTCCCCTGTTTCTCAATAATGCAATAGACAGTCTTGCTGTGAGAAAGTAAAACATCAATTCTATTGGAATCATAAATTCAAAACTAGACTTCTATGATAAGAATGGCATAGTTTAAAGCTATTTTGATTCAGAACAACAGAAATCAAACGCACAATTAACTTACACAAAAAAGAGGAAACATTTTCAATTCATTGAGAGACGAAGTTTTTTGAGGAACCCAAGGTCAGCTATGCATCTAGACTTCAGAAACAATGGAAGTTGGGTGCTAGCAAAGCATCGTGTCTCTCGAAGCCTTCATTTTATCTTTTTTCACCCCATTCTCCTTATTGTGCAAAGTTTTGCTTTCCAAGTCCCTGGCCCAAAAGCCCAGAGATTCTTAGCTTTATTCTTCACACTGTAAAATGGTACCAACATTTGTTTCTATTATTTCCAGAGAGCCCAAAGTATAAAAATAATACTGGTGATGGCCATGATGATGATAATGATGGTGACTGTCATTTCTGAGTCCTTTGTGGTGGCAAGCAATATTGATTTATGTGTCTGAGACTTGAAATGGTCCATTTGCCCTCTAGTACTCATGTGTAAGAGCCACTGTTTTTCAAGGAGTTAGGGTTACACTGGTCTCTAAAGCTTATTGAACCAGTGAGGATCTCCCATGGACTTCCTACAGCTGTGGAAATATAGAATCTGACATGTTAAACAGTATTGTGAAGCAGGCAAGGTGAGTATGGGTCTGTTACTCATTTGAATATACAATAGGCTTACAAAGCTACTCCTTGCTTAACTTTACCTGACCAGCAAGTAGCAGAAATCTTAGTCAATGTCTCTTTGCACAATCAAATCAACCAAAGACAATATACCTGAATGAGGATGAAAAGTCAGATCTCCTGACTTCTCATCTTCTACAAACCCTTTCTCTGTTATCCAGAGTCTGGAACACACTATTTTGTTAGTACAAGCTTCTGATGTTAACCTATTCCTTACAATCATTCTCTTTGGCATTTAGCACATACAATTATCTTTTATTATTTTCCATGTGAGCTTCTTGCTTTCTCTGCCAATTTTGGATTCTGGAAAAGCGACCAGTGTTGGAGATGTCAAAGCTTTGAGTGTTGACAGTCACTAGGTAGAGGTCTGTAAATTCTTTTTTCCCTCCCTACTTTCTTTGAGCATCTACTGTCCAATGATCTATCAATCACTGCCACCAGTGAACACAGGNGAACACCTTGAGTTGAGTTTCACCCTGAACTCGGCTCTGTTCTCTGCAGGGGTTACTACAACACATTTCTTGGGAAAATAGAACATATTTCTTGAGTGAATAATGTCCAACAAATCATTATTATGTAGTCAGCTGTACAGTGTAGCACACACATAGGCACAAAAAGTTAGTTTTAACTCTGCGTTTCAAACAACAAGGATCCAAATTGAATCTCAAAGATAACTTCTCGATCATGAGAAGTAAAAGTGTAGCAGGAGCCACTCCATGAGAATATTGCATATCTGTCCTGGAAACCTGTTCAGTGGCTAGTTCCTTATTAACCAGCCTATACAATGCCCTCCAGTCATCCTTCACTTCTAGTATCCATGCCATTGCATAGTGCCAGCTCACCAAGAACCGGGATGACTCATATAAGCAATAGGATATTGCAGAAACAACAGGTTGTGACTTCTCTGCCCTGGTCCTTAATTATATTATAGCTTCTGCTATAGTCTGTCTTTGGTTGCTTACTCAGGGGGAAAACCAGAAGCCATATCACAATATCACTCACTGAGACTAGCCCATTAACAAACTAGAATGGAGAGATGCTGACTCCTTCTGGCAATAGTGAATATCAGCTTTTAAGAGTTTAGGGATCTATAATCTATGTAGATTCATCTGCTCCTTCATCCATCCTCTTCAAATGATTGACATCTTGACTCCAACTAAATGGAAAGTTNAGGGATACAATCATGCACTTAAGATGCTACCAATTTTTTGATCCTGACTCTGGGTTATAGGTATAAATATCTATGTTCCTGGCCATTTGGCATGTAACAAGTAGCTAATACATCTTAAAGTGTGCTCAGCCCCATCCTTACTTAGACATGGTAAAAGTAGGACTCATAATGAAAAACACATCTGCAAGCACTTTGAAATGGAACAGCAGGCTGGAACAAGCAGTCGGATATAGACACAATGGGAGAGATTCACCCAGTTCTTTCAGGGGTTTGTGTTTGTGTTACTGAAAGATGGAGTTAATTTCTGGTGGAAGCTGCTAAATATGAAAGAAAAGGTTCGAGGTTGGGTTAGGCTCTACAACAGAGGAATTAGCAAAAGGCGATTAATCCTGAGACTGATGAGAAAATAGTACATCTATGGATAAGAAGGGAAAGGAAAGTCAAAGGGATCAGAAGGATCATAGTAACTCCTCAGCATCTTCTTTTGCTTACTCAAACTGCTTGGACTTCAAGAAATTCCAAAGTCCTTGATTTAAATTATTCTAAGTTGTAAAGGACCCTGAGTTCAAAATCTGCTTAAAAAAACATTCACAAATCCACATGTTTGGACACTTACCTAGAGGCGGGGTTTCGGACTTGACTCTAAGAAAAGGTATTCCATGGTGCCTATAATACACCTTTTTGCCATCTCTTTGTTTTACAACCATAGAATGACTTTGAGAAAGTGGCTTACACATGTTCNGATTGTGACTTATAGAGAAAATATTTCACCCAAGAATCAAATAGAAACATAAATGAGGAAACTATGATTTCTCCAGACAGATGTTCATTCAAATCTACTAAAAGCTCTTAAAAGGAAAAGAGTCACATAGCTTGGGGACCATGATGNTGCCCATTGAACCCCAAGATTTGCCATGATGGATGGCTGGAGCAGTAGGTTTCAAAACTGTGGGCACATCCCTGTATTTTTATTGATGTAATTCTATCTTGGAGGGAGTACGTATCTGTGGGGGACCTTGAATTTGCTCTCAATGTAATTTTGCATTGAGGTTAAATTCTGTAAGAGCACAGAATCTCTTTTCAGGAGCCTTAAGTTCATATCAAACAGTAATGCCAAATAAACATATTAGGTTTGAGATCTTGCCTTGGAAAGATCTCACAATAAGGAATCTACACAGGGAAAAAGTGGCAAGAACTCTCTTTGCATTTTATTGAGAAAGGGCATAATAAGAGATCATTATTCNTATGTACTTGAAAGGAGATATGTGAGGTTCTCAGGGTCAGAGGAAGGAAGATTGGGGAAAGATGTGTGAGAAGTGCTGCTATAGATGTNGGCATACAGATAGTCACACACTTTGCACAGGCAGAGGATAGGTCTGAGGTAGCCATGATGACCAGAGAGGTGGAAGAGCATAGCCCCTGGGTTGATTTTCAAAGGGAGCCTGATGATGTTTCTCTTACTGAGGATATGAAATGATGCTTGCTGCAAGGAATGTTTCCTACTTCCATAAACAGCCTACGCCTGTATGATTTTATGGGAGAAATTCTCCATAATGGTGAGGGATTTCTACTTACATGGAGGTTTTAAATGAGTTGCAATGATGTGTCTTCAATAAAAGAAGAAATGAAACATCAAAGATGCTTAAAAATGGTCTTGGATTTTGTAACTGTCATGAGTCTCTGGAGAATGTTGGCTTCTTTGTTTTGTCGTCTTATTTCTTAGCCTGGAGGAGTTAAGGTTTGGGGGCCATCCTGCTGTTCATCGTTTCAGCCTCAACTCCAATCTCTTTCCAAATCAATGTTCTAGTCATAGAAAACTGTTGCAGTTTCATGGATAAAGCTCTCCTAATCACAACTCCAAGTTCATGNATCCAGAATTGCAACTACCTTGAGTACTTCCTCAG
This sequence comes from Neotoma lepida, assembly GCA_001675575.1. Lineage (NCBI taxonomy): Eukaryota > Metazoa > Chordata > Mammalia > Rodentia > Cricetidae > Neotoma > Neotoma lepida. Next base: position 18,816 of record LZPO01066462.1, on the reverse strand, counting down.
GCCACTCTTTAACTGGCTAAAATATTTTTTCTTTCTTCAAGTCTTAATGGAGATAGCAGTAACTTCCAGAAGCCTCTCATATTCCCTTCCACTCTTATTGCCCCTAAATTCTCCGGTAGATACCTGCTTTCTGAATTCTTAGCAACTTAAAAACACACTCTCTTTTTTTTTATTGGGCAATACCAAGACTTATTCTCAATTTGAGTTTTCCTTAGTCAGTGACCTAGTCAATAATATGAAGAAGGAGAGATCTGCAAAACGGCTTTCCTGTCCGNAATGATAGAGAGTACAACATTCAAGTGAGAGAAGGTGAAAACTGTGGTATCTGTNACCCAGGGAGGTGTCTCATCTTTGACTGGGGCCAGAAAGTGTTAGTTGCTTCTTCTTGTTATGATAAAATACCATGATCAAAAGCAACGTGTGGCATAGCTTATTTTCACTTACAGTTCCAGAGGGAGAAATCACAATGACGAGGGAGTCATCACAGCAAATAGCTAGGGCAAAAAAACCTGAAAGATCACTTATTTAACCACAAACATGAAGCAGACAAAGCGAATTGGAAGTCCTGTGAGGCTGTGGATTCTCAAACCTTGCCTCCAGTGATGATTTACCTCCCCAGAAAGGCTCTACCTCCAAAAGGCCCCACAACCTTGCCAGGGAGCACCACCTCCAAAAGGCCCCACAACCTTGCCAGGGAGCACCACTAACCTGGGACCAAATGTACAAACATGTAAACTTACAAGAGGTACTTGTGACTCAGACCACCACACAGCAGTATGATCTTGCTGGCACATTTCACACTATGATGTGAGTTTCCATGGTGTACATGACTGGCTTTCTGTGAGAAATCTTTAACACATTCCTTTCATTAATTTTCTGTTTAAATAACCTGCAAAGGTTGTTTTCAGGTAGGAATATCCACTGAGGAAGCACTCCCTCCTTTCTGCCAGCAGCTTCCTAACTATCTCCCTTTCACTCCCCATTGTGAACGTTTCTATCTGATCATCTTCCTCTTTGTAGCATCAATTTCCCGAGGCCTGGGAGCAAGTATGCATTCTTCAAATAATATTGCACTGCTTTGTTCAATAAATATTTCCTGATTAAATAAATACACAAATGAAGATTTTTCTAAGTGCCTTTTACGATTCTCTGATCATGAGCACCCTTCACTCAGAATGATTTAAGCTCAGAGCACGTGTCTGTGAGTACCAGGCTTCCTGGAAGAGCTGGTTCAAATCAGATTAGGGGTCCCAATACCCAGAAGAGAAAGAAGTAAAGCAGAGATTTTTGTACCTAAAGAAGGGAGACAAACTCATTACTAGGCAAGCTGGGTGCCAGGGACTCTGTTCTATTGAAGANGTGAATTCAAGTTCCAGGAGAGGTAACAGGGAGAACAAGGGCAGAAGCAAAGGATAGAAACAAGACTCCAGAGGGTAGTGCCAGGTAGAAGAAGGATGAATAAGCACTTTTCTCACTGTACAGTGGGGCTTGTACAAAGGAAGGTGATGTACAAAGGCCTTGAAACATGTTTATGAGCCTATGCCAAACATGACGAGAAAGTTGGTGAGGCTCCAGGAAGTGGGGTCCATGGCCTCAGACATGGAGGATATATTCTACTCGAGATTGTTTCTATGGTGACTCTAATCTGGAAAGCCACCATGCAAACTCCACCAGCTAGGACCTATGGCAAACCAATGATTCAAAAATCGTTGATTTTTGTCACAGACAAAAAGANAATTTTACAGAATGAGTTAATGTGGTCCAGNGCCTCTGTATTATGGTAGAATTATNATTCTAACATTTTAGGTGATGAATGGGAAACCCAGAAAGGTAAGGTGACTAGCCTGAGGTTAAACAGCTGGGAAGTATCAGAAAAGAGGCAAAAATCCAGCTATGCCTGATNCAGAAATCTCTTAAACACTTGGTTATGATGACTTATGGCCTCACTCTAGCTGCATAAACCAGCTCTTGTTTCATCATTCTTACCAAAGCTCAAAAAACCAAGTGAAGATNTAGGAGTGAGGTGGGAGCAGTGACTTGATTGAGTGACACAAACAGAACTTTGGGCATATATGGAAACAGAACCTAGCTCTCTTGGCCCATGCTAGAGAGATTGTCTTACCTTAGGATGGCAGTCTAGGAAGGTAAGGCTGACCAAGATAGATTGTGTTGGGCATGGAAAGCAGGAGACCATGGCAGCTGCCTCTCTAGCTAGGCCAAATACCAGCACTCAGGGAAACTGTCTTCTGTACAGAGAGTCTACACGGCTGTTAATTAATGTCCTGTGAGTCTGGACTAGCTGCTGCCATGGAAAGCCAGTGATGCCTGTACAGTCTTGCTGGCTCACTTACCTGACATATCCAGACATTAGATGCTTCAAGGGAAAAATACCTCTGATCTGCATTGGCTCTGTTCCCAAAATGCTGAGATTTATGAGCAGGCTGATGGGAGGAGAGCTGAGAATAGCTTTAGGCTGAGTTTCAAGGGCTCCAATGGGGGCCCAGCCCTTACTTTCTGACTTCCCATTTGACAGGTAAAGTATGGTAGAAGTTTGAAATCTCAGTCCTGTTGCTCCTCTGGATCATGCCAATGGATTTTCCAGTTGTAATTTCTTCTCCTAATTACCAGGAGCACAAAATAAAGCATGCACTGATTCTCAATGAAGAGTCCAGAGGCCCTGGAGTGGTCTCTGTAATAGCATTTGGGTGGTNGNTGATGATCNGCCAGGTGGAGGAATCTCAATTGAATCCAACAGAAAAATACTCACATTTCTCAGGTGGCAAAATGGCAGCACAGAAACAAGAGAGGCAAAGTAGCACAGAACGGTAGTCAAGGGTCAGAGAGATGGCTCACAGTGCTGGCTGTTCAAGCCTGACAACCTGAGTTCAGTCTCCAGAAAACAACATAGAACAACAACAAAAACAAAACCCCAGTGTGGGGCATTCATGTGGAAGCCCAGCACTCCTAATGTGAGATGGGAGCAGAGACAGGAGAAATGCCTGTATAGTCACTGGGAGCTAGCCTGGAGTACACAGCACAGCATCAGAAACAAGAGANAACTGTTGCAGCAGGTTGGAAGGAAGAACCAACTCACAAAACTCCCCTGGTCTCTACATGCACCCATGGCATGATTGTATGCATCACACAC
>LZPO01066461.1:111633-127125 GCA_001675575.1 Neotoma lepida | reverse complement strand
GTAAAGGGGCAACAGGAGAAAGGGAGGAGGGAGAGAGGAAGGAAAGGAGCAAGGGAGGGGGAGAGGGGACTGAATCTCACCCTAGGGCTGGATTCCAAAGAAGCATCAAGAAAGAGGAAGATTTAGGGCTGTGGTATACAGAATCATACTTTTTTCCTATCCACTCAACTGCTAAGCTGTGGGTCATTGTGAAGAAACATCACAGGTGGAATACTAATAAAGAGATTATCTAGATTGCCAGGCTGGTCCAAGTAATCGTCTGAGTCCTTAACATAGGAGAGGAAAGAAGACTGATGCTGCAGAAGAGAAGCCAGGTGAAGGAGGTCAGAGAAAAGGAATCATGGGGACTTAACCCACTGCTGTCTGTGAAGGTCAAGGGGAGCCACCAAGAGACACCCTCTGGGTGATGACAACACCTGTAGCAAGGGAGCAGGAACCTCCCTCCTCCTGTCACTCCGGAACTGAGTTCTTCCAATGGCTTGATGAGCCTGTCTTAGGGTTACTGCTACTGTGATAAAACACCATGACCAAAGCAGCTTGGGGAGAAAGGGTTTATTTGGCTTACTTTTTCATATCAATGTTCATCATTGCAGGAAGTCAGGACAGGAACTCAAACAGGGCAGGAACCTGGAGGCAGGAACTGATGCAGAGGCTGTGGAGTAATGCTACTTACTGGCTTGATTTCCATGGCTGGCTCAGCCTGCTCTCTTATGGAACCCAGGGGTGGCCCCACCCACAATGGGCTGGGCCCTCCCACATCAATCACTAATTAAGAAAATACTCTACAAGTATGCCTGTGGCCCAATTTTATGGAGGCTCAATTGAAGTCCCAGCCTCTCAGATGACTATAAACTTGTGTCAAGTTGACATAAAACTAGCCAGCAAACAGCTAGCATAATTCCTCCTAAACAGATTCCCCCCTGTGGAGATTCCAGACAAGAGCTCTCTCTGGTAGTCTGAAGTTAGCCTGCCGATACCCAGTACAGTGCCCAATCAAGCCCTCTGAACCTGCAGAGGATAAAAAGTGTTTTGTTTTGTGTTTTGTTGTTGTTTTTAAGAGGCTAAAATTAAGGTAATTATTATGGCAATAACATAAAGAGTTATTTATGGGGTACCACCGTTTGGGTGCAGGAGGAAAGATGGGAGAGGGGGATACTGCAAACCTTCACTGTGCATTAAAGGGACAGTTCTTGGGCATTCATCCAAAGACCTCAGTTAAGAAGACGTGGGGTCATAAAACCACTCAGTCTTGTGAATCCAGCTTTGAGTTAGGATGGAAATTATTACTGAATGGAGAGAAGTTGCTTCAACATGTATTTGGGATTATTTTGTCAATATCCCAGCTTGAGTGAAAATGTCTCCTACAGGCCGTTGTGCTTCAGCACTTGGCTCCCAGCTGGTGGTGATGTTTGGAGGCTGTGGAGTCTTTTGGATGAGGCTTAGTTGGCAGACATAGTTCCATGGAGGCTGAACTTAGGGTGTGAGCCTGGTCCTGCCCACTATCTCTGCTTGCTGACCTGGAGGTTGTAGCAGGCCACCCCGCAAGCTTTCACTGTATGAAGCCTTTTGCCTTTTGACATGATTTCCCTGCCACCATGGACTTAATCTTCTGAACTATGAGCCACAGTAGACTTCTCCCTCCTTCGGTGACTTCTGTCAGGTATGTGTTGTGTTGGAAAAACCAGAAAAGTGACAAACACAGCTGCTGTATTCCCAAACTGACTCTGGGCTTCCTTCTGCATGGAATTCGACTTGGCAGAGGACACTCCAGCAAACCTGCAACAAGCACAGATCTGAGAGCACTTGTGCATAGGACTTGCATTTCCGAAGTGCAGTTGATGTCCTGAGAGGAAGGATGTGGCTGTGTGAACAGGGAAGGGGAGGGCTGCGGCAGCCGAGTTATTGCATACTCTGTCCTACTGCCTAGCTCTGACTAAGCCCAAATTGAAGATTCATCTGCATTAGCTTATCAAGCGCTACGACTACAGGCATGTGCCACAATGCCTGGATTTGTCACATACCTTTAGAAATATTTGTCTTTTAATTTATTTGCATGTAAATGTTGATAAACTAAAAACTGACATTTAAAAAAAACTACAAAATGTAATCCACATTACCTCACCTTTCATTGGCCTCTGGTTCTCTTAGGTCTTTGCCAGTTTACACCATTATCAGAAAGAAAGAAAAATTCCAGACTCATCAACAGGCACCAGCAGACTGGAGAAGGGAGATGGAAAATATGCCACATGCATATTAATTTCTCGTCTCTTATGCTGTCTCAGAAGTGGAAAAACATTCTTGTTGTAGTTGAGTGGGTGGTGGCAGTTCACTTCTCCACATCTAATTTTATAAATATGTGTTTTAATTACCTTTTTCAGATGAAATAACTAAATCCTGATTCAATTTTCTATTTTAGAAGAGCCATTAATCTGGAAAACAAATAAAGATAAATTAATTTTTAATGCCTAATCCATACTTTCTCAAAATGAAACTTATAACACTAATATAGCTTTAAATAGAAACTATGAGCCCCCAAACTTCTGTTTTCTCTACAACCAAGCTTGTCCTGTCATGCAGCATCTCTAAGGGTCAAAGTCAAAAACAAAGAACATTTGCTTCCTGTTTCTTTTGTTCTAAAGCTGATTGTCCCTAAGCAGTTTGACTGTAGAAAAATTTTTTTCCACCAAGCACTATTAATAGGAAGAACTTGGACAATAATTTCAGAAACCAAAGAATAATCAAAACTTATTGTATAGGACTGTTCAGGGGACAAGTCATTCCGGTTAACTAGATTTTCTGGTTAACTAGAAATTAACCTAATACCCATAGTTCAACACTTGCCATGAAACATCTTTTTGAAATGCATGAGCATCTATCGTGCCTCAGGAAGTACAGAGTGGTGAATATAATCGAGTACTAGATGATCAAAGTTTCTGGAGTGTACATAAATACTTTGTGCTTTAGGATGTACTTCAAGGGTCTAGGAGATCAGGTTGATTGACAGTCAGCTAAACATGTAATCTGAAAGCATGCATCTCATTTGTGTCTGTGAACCTCTGTTTTAGTCTACTTTTCTCTTGAAGTCAAGAATAAAAACTAGTCCTACTAATCAAGGGTTCTAATTTAATTGGGTGAAATCAGCCTTTTTTCTGCATAATAAGGTTTCTTAGTATACATTTTAAAGGGGTATGGATGGAATAGCTCACTTAGAGATGTATGACATGGCAGTGGTTTGACCTGGCAGTGGTTTTACTTTAAGATAGTTTTAACCAGGTAAAGTGGCTCACACCTGTAATCCTAGTGAGGGCAGGAAGATCATGAGTTAAGGGCTAGCCTATGCTATCTAGTGAGAACCAGACTAGACTAGACTATATGGGACCCTGTTATAAAAAGGGAAGATAAAAGCTTTACTTTTCCCTTTGCTTTCATATATAAAATATATATAAGTATATATATATATGTATATGTATATAGTGCTTAAAACAATGTTTGATACACTTCAGGCAGTCTACATACGTATATATATATATATATATGCATACAAGTATAATAAAACTATTTTCAGTGTTATACATTGCCTTCTGCTTTTCACTATTCACTTACATATTTTCACAAGTTATAATTTTGATATAATTTCACCCCTAACCCCCTACCCCAAGACAGGGTCTCTCTATGTAGTCCTGGCTGTCCTGGAACTTGCTATGTAGATAACGATAGCCTTAAACTCACATTGATTCTCCTGCCTCTGCCTCCCGAGTGCTGGGATCAAAGGTGTGCACCACCATTCCAAGCTGATTTCACCTCTTGCTTGCCTTGATCCCATGCGAGAGACCCTTCCGATGTCACCAGTCTTCAGATTCATCCATTCCCTCATCAAAACCTGTAGACTGCCCGAGGTGTGTCAAGCATTGTTTTAAACACTATATACATAGCAGATAGCAAAAGTGACTTTCTTTTCGGGGCATATATTTTTGTGGATTGTCACTCTAAGTGTCCACAAAGGCCCTGTTAGACTTTCTAATTTACTTTCACACAGGGCAGCTGCACCCTTGGCCTCAGAGTCTCAGGATCCTTACATTGTCACTATCAGATTCTCTATGGAAATTACCTCTTAATCATTGGAGAAATGCTGTGGACTCACTCACTGCAAGCTGAAGATAATAACGACAAAACATAACACTTTTAACTTTGTGCCACATATTGTCCTACACACTTGTTTGTAGCCAGAAGTTTTTCTGTCCTGCCCTGTCCCTCGGCTGCTTGTAAATAATCACTCAGAAGCTTATATTAATTATAAATGCTTTGCCCATGGCCCAGGCTTATTACTAGCCTGCTCTTACTTTTAAATTAACCCATTTCTTTTAATCTGTGTATTGCCACGTGGCCCATGGCTTACCGGTAATGCTCTGGCATCTTACTCCTCCTGCGGCTGCTGGCGTCTCTCTTGACTCCCTGTATTCAGTTTGGCTTTCCTGCCTAGCTATATTCTGCCCTGCCATAGGCCAAAGCAGCTTTATTCATCAACCAATAAAAGCAACACATTTTCTCAGCATACAGAAGGACCTCCCCCATCATTTGTTTCACAGTCAGATGTGTAATAATCCCATTTTATAACCCCATCAATAATGCACTTTTTAAAAGATTTGGACAAGGCAAACTTGACTCTTGATCAAGAATGTGCTTGGAAGAGTGAACACACACAGACAAGAAATGTATTTTGTTTGTATTCTAACTCCGGTGGTGACTGTGTTTTCCCCATTGGTTGGGGTCCGACCTCACAGTCTGAATTCATTCAGGTAGTCTGAAAAAAAAATGTCACACAGGAAACATAGGAAGAAGGAGGAAAGGAATCAATGCTCTAAGGAGGAGAGGGTCACTGCTCAGGCCTTCAAATTCCCAGAGTGCAGAAGTAGCGTTTGTGTGAAGGAAGGTTTCACTGGGTAGAGAAATTCAAATATTTGCATAAAACTCTTACAAGGTGGGGGAGGTAAAATATTTTTGAAAAAAACTTTTATTTGATATTTCTTACAAATTCCACCTCTTATGTTGGTTTGAGCCTCCTCAATCGTGGGTGCTAACTGCTACTCTGCCGCTCACATGACAAACATCTCAGAGGATGCCCATCGGCAGCAACTGAGCATTCTGTCTGGTGTAGGCCTCATATACAGCTCTGTCTCTTGTTCATCCCTGTTCCCAGTGAACAACTTAACAGATGATAAGACTCGCCAAATCTACCCAGGTTATAAATCCATGGTCCTGGCCAGTACTTAATAAAACTTGGTTCAACCAACAGTTGCCCCCTTGACTCAACAGCAAGCCTCCTGTCCAATGAAAACCCATGGGTTTGGAACAATACATGTTGTGTATATTGTTATTTATCATATGAGATGAGGATGTCTGTGATAAAAACAGCTAATGGGATGCTCATCCACGGAGAAGATAGAGAGGCCCCTCTGTCTAAAGATCTCCCAATAGTGACTCCAGCATCATAGTTTTAACAGGAATTCCTTAGTACAGTTTCACTAGATGCTGTAAACATCAATTTGACAATGTTTTGTTATGTATTTGCTGCTTCTTTATATCTGCTACATACATTCATTTAAAACCAAAAGCATAACTATGGTAGTGACTCTATGTACTATGTAAAGACTAGATGGTGCTTTCTATAAGGTTTACCCAGGAACTTTGAAAGCCTCATAGTTGTTGAAATATTGTACAGTAGTTAAAAGTACCAGACTGGTGTAACCGGTCTTCTGGGTGTTTAGTAACTCCATTTTTCAAAAGAAAACTTGAGGCCCAGCTGGATAGAGGTATGAACAATATAAGCTATTTGGAGAGAAGAGAAGCAATTGCTCTAACAGTCATAATGGAACCTAACTTGTTTGCCACATGCTGTTCTCAGTTCAACTCATTTATCCTCTGAATAATTTTGTTTAACAAATGAGGGCCCTGGAGCATAAATTAATAACCTGTCAGACACCAGATAGCTCATAAATGGCAGTGATGGAATATGAACCCAGCCTTTCCTGTAGAGTACAGAAACACACTTCATTATTTGCCTTCCAACAAGGATGTGGTAGCCTCCCATTCTCCCAGAAGTATCCTGTGTTGTATGTCTAAGACTTCCAAAGCAGGACATGACGCTGCCTTTCCAGGGACACTCACATGTGCTGCTTTAATCGCAGGGACAATTTTGTCATGGGGAAGCACTGACTTGTGAGACAGTTTTTTATTATATTAAGGACTAAAAATTCCCAGGATGCTAGACTCATAGAAATTATCAATACAACACAAAACTCCAGAAGGAAGATGTTCTTTATTTTTAAGAAAAAAATTATTTTATGTTTGTTTGTTTTGCCTGCATGTGTGTATGTGTACTATGTTGGAGGTGTCCAAGGCTGGAAGAGGGCATCAGATTCCCTGGAGCTGAAGTTACAAACAATTATGAACCTCCATGTGGGTGTTTGGGAACAGAACCGGGTCCTCTACAGGAGCAGTAAGTGTTCTTAATCTCTGAGCCCTCTGTCCAGCCCCAAATGAGATATTCTTAACAGTATTTTTATCTGTTCAATTTGACCCAGACAAAATTAGAATTAATAAAATGAGGAAAACAAAAAGAAAACACAACATGGTAAAGGAATAGTCAACAATAACACTTTTAAAAACATTTTTTAGTTGCTTTATTACTTTTTATGTGTGTGGGTGTTTGAGCTGCATGTATACCTGTGCACCACGCATGCCTGGTAGCCTCAGAGTACAGTACTGGAGCTGGAGTTACAGATGGTTGTAAGCCACCACATGGGTGCTGGGAATTAAAGCTGGTTTCTCTGGAAGAGCAACAAGTACTCTTAACCTCTAGGATGGGGAGCCATCTCTCCAGTCCTAACAATGTTTAATATTAAAAAAATGATAAATCAGGCCATTGTTGGGAATTTTATACAAAAGCAAACTAATCCTGGCAAAAAATAATTTTGGTTAAATAAATGAATAAAACAAAAAGTAAAAATTCACTATAATATATAGGAAATTGATCATGAATTTGCTAATGTGAATGTCATCTGATGAGAATATTTATACATATTGAGACCCCGAGCATGAAATAAAACATTGCAGAGTACAGCTGAAATTGTTAGCTGCCAATCCAGAATCCATTCTTTCTGTTTTATTCAAATACCCACTGCTAATAACCCATGTGCCCCAACAGTTTTCATCAATTTAGTTTATATGAACATTTAGTAGGATTTGGGTTGAATCTCAAACTTAATTTGACATGTAGGCTTTGAAAGAGTTTATTCATCATATGTGACGTGCATCTACTTTGTTAGCAGTTGTGGGTATTCATTCAGGCAAACTCAGTCCTTGAATTCAACGAACTTGTGTCCAATCAGGGAAACAGAGAAACATGAAGACATTGGACTGCTAGAGAATATATCATAGGAAATGAAAGAGCAGAAATCAGGGGTTTGGGAAGCCTGCAAGCACCTCTGGGGACATCAGTGCTTGGAGTCATCCTGGAAATCAGGTGACATTTCTGGACAAGAAATGGAAGAGGTCATAAAGACTAAGAAGAAAAACAAGAGCTGAAACAAGTGCTTCTGTCGAGTCTTCCCAACACTATGACCCTAACAGCATCTTTCTCCTCGTGTGATACTTAAATAGATACTGTCTCTTCTATCAGATCCTCTTTGAGGGCAAGGATTGTGTCTTATTTGTCTTCAAAAATCCAGCACGTATCACAATACCTGTTCCATACTGCGTACTCAATAAATATTTGATAAATTAATGAAAGGTGGAAGGAGTGAATAGAGAAAGAAGAAAGCCCAAAGGACTTAGCCAGGCAACAAGTTTGGTTGCATGTGGGCCTAATACAAAGGCTATTGCCTGTCAATCTATGCTGGACTCAATTCCACTGATAATGCAGAGACCTGGTGGATTTTCATCAAGAAAATTACAAAGAGTTGAAATGACACTGATAACAAAGTAGCAATCCTTAGCTGGCTGACCTAAATGCTTTATATATGTTAACTATTTTAAAAATCATCATCAGCTCTCCTGAGTATCCAATAAGTGCAGAAGACAAGCTCTCACACCACAGACTCTGAAACAGAAGAATGCAGATTTGATATTGTGTAACATAAAGAGAAATTTAACAATGAAAAATAGATACATTTTCTTATCATCTTGTGGCTGAAAGGAGTTCCTTCCCAGCCTGGAACCTATCCTAGGCTAAATTGCAAAGAATGATCCTGAACAAAGTGAAATGTTCTGTCTGTTATGGTAAGATCAAATCTGATTTCATGTAGTTCATTATTCTCAATTAGATAAGTCAGAGGTGTCTGTTTTTCCAAGACAAACTCAGAAGGGAATTTTCTGTTCTCTATCTGACCTTATTCAATTTATCTGAGTATCTGCATTTATTATTGGAGAAATAATAACTTCTACCATTGGGTGTTCATGGTCAGCCCACAAATTCTTTCCATCTTTAGCAAAATAGTTCCTATGAATTACTTTTTGTCTCACTCCAGTAGCAGTAATAACAGAGTGTTCATCTGTTAGTCAATAGCTATTATATGTGTCTTGGCACAGATTGTTTAAGAATTCAGTCTGTGTTTTCCAGTTGCCTGAAATAATATCATCTGTAGGTATAATAATAATGTCCTCTTCTTTTGATCAAAATATTACTCCAAATTTTTTTGTGGTCTGGTGCCATCTTATTTGCTTTATTAAAATATATATATATATATTATATATATATATAGTGTGTGTGTGTGTGTGTGTGTGTGTGTGTGTATGTTGGGGGACAATACCAAAATTTTAAATTTGGTATTGTCTATTGTTGAAGTACCAAGAGCAATAAATGCTCTCTTCTTTTGCAGGTAATTAAATAACAAAGTGCAGCTGAGACACCTCATAATTGCCAAGTCCAAATTGCAATATTGAGTGGATTCTTCAATTCTGAGGGAAATTTTTCTAGTTAACAGGAGGGAATGGGAGAAAGAAACAAGGTTTCCAAAGTTTAGTGTCAAGGAAAGATGATGCGAATTACTGGCTTAGCAAAGGGAGTCCAGGAAGATGAACAGAAAATTAAATACCTACTCAGGAACATGAATAACGGAGTGGATGCAGTTGGACAGTTAGATGTGAAGGGTTACATGTTGAATTATTCAGAATTGGGTGTTACTAAATTTCACATTGGACTGGTCATATGTGGAGTTGTTGGGCTATACTTAAATCTGGGTGTAGCCTGTCCTCTGGAGCCTCACTTCTTAGTGTATTCCTGGGCCAGCAGCAGTCTCTGTGAGATGCTTGTCAGAAATGCAGGCTTCAAGCACCAGTTCAGGCCCCCTAAATCTGAATCTGCTTCTTAATAAGGTTACTAGGTAAGTCACATTCATGCTAACAACGGAAACATTCTGCACCAAGATGGAGTGGAAGGAATATTGGTAGAGTTTGAGGGAAAATCCAAACTGATTGGCTGGGAGATTTTAGTGGACAAAGGACCAAATGGGGAGAAACTTAACATAAAAAATGGAAAGAAAAGTTTCTCAGAAGCCAAAAAGAAACATTGTGAATTGTGATGGATATTCTTGGTTGGCAACTTGACTATATTTGGAATTAACTAAAACTCAAAAATGGAGGGCACACTTGTTAGGGATTTTTTTGTTTAATTTGAAATAGGAAAATCTACTTTGAGGAGGGAAGACACTCCTTTAATCCAGATCATTCGATCTGGGAAAACCCACCTCTAATCTGGGCCACATCTTCTACTGGAAAGCCTATATAAGGACATGGAAGAAGGAAGCTTTTGCTCTTTGCCTGCTTGCCCCTGCCTTGCTAACACATGCATTCCTTCACTGGCATTTAAGCCTCTTTCTTTGGGATTCCAGCATGTGCTGAAGACCAACTGAGACATATAGCTTAGTGGCTGAGCAACTACTGGATTCTTGGACCTTCCATCCACAGCCAGTCATTGTTGGATTAGCTGGACCACAGTCTGTAAGCCATTCTAATAAATCCTCTTTCTATAGAGAGATTCATTCTATACCCTCCTATAGAGAGATTCATTCTATAACTTCTGTTATTCTAGATAATCTTGACTAATACAAGCATCCAATAGTAAAGTATAATTACTGATTGTGGCAGGCTTTCTTTTAGGCCACCAACCAGCTCCCAAATCATGACACAGAGGCTTATATTAGTTATGAATGCTTGGCCTTATCTTAGGATTGTTTCTTGCTAGCTCTTATAACTTAACCTGTTTCTTTTCATCTACATTTTATCTCTAGGCTTTTTACCTTCCTTTCTTTCTGTATGTCCTACTTTCACTGCTTCTTGTGTCTGGCTGGCTGGTGACTATCTGGCTTCTGGCACTGGGTATGCCCCTCTCTTGCTTCTTTGTTCTCTTCTCCTTCTCTCTTGAGCCTAGATTTCTCCTCCTATGAATTCTCTCTGCCCACCAGCCCTGCCTATCCCTCCTCTGCCTAGCTATTGAGTGTTCAGTTTTTTTATTAGACCAATTAGGTGCATTAGGCAGGCAAGGTGAAACAAATGCAACACATCTTTATATAATTAAACAAATGCAATACATCCTTACATCGTTAAACAAATGTAACATAAACAAATGCAGCACACCTTTACCCAGTTCAAGCAATATTTTGCAACTTAAACAAATGTAAAACATCTTTATATAGTTAAAGTAATATTCCATAGCAACTGATCAATGTCAAATATCATAAAAGATGTAAGGGAGGCATGTCTGCAGGAGATACTAGATTTGCATGGCAGGGGCGTGGTCTTAAGGCAGGGGGAAGCCAAATCAATAAGTAATATCTAGCTACTTATAATCATGGTTCTAGGAAGGTGGAATTAGGAGGATTGGGAGTATATGGCTAGTCTGAACTACAGAGACCCTGTCTCAAAAAAGAAAAAAAAAAGTAACCAAAAGAAGGAATGCTGAAGAGTTCAAGTTGCTTGAGAAATCTAACCTCTTGGGCATTGAGAAGAGGATGGCGAATGACTTTTGGTGCTAGAGAACCTGGAGAAGGCAAGCAGAGGAACAGTTGCTGAAAACATGCTGGGGAACAGGTCTCCCATTCCGGCCAGTGGGAGAACTCACAGGACAGGGAAGGGAGGGCCCTTACATGGAAGAATGTAGCAGACTTTCCTTTGGGCCACCAACTAGCCCCTAAATCATGTCACAGAGACTTATTATTACTTGTGAATGCTTGGCCTTATCTTGTGCTTGTCCCACTAGCTCTTATAACTTAATTTAACCTGTTTCTCTTCATCTATGTTTTGCCTCAGGGCTTTTAACCTTTCTTTCATTCTATAATCTTACTTTTCCTGCTTCTTCTGTATCTGTCTGGCAGTTGCTTGAGCTGGTTGGCCCCAGGCATCTCCCTCTCTTTCTCCTTCTCTCTCTTCTCTTGAGCCTACATTCCTCCTCCTACTTATTCTCTCTGCCTGCCAGCCCCGCCTATCCCTCTGCCTAGCTATTGGCCATTCAGCTTTTTATTAGACCAATCAGGTGCCTTAGGCAGGCAAGGTGAAACAAATGCAACACATCTTTACATAATTAAACAAATGAAGCATAAACAAATATAACATATCTTTACATAATTAAATTAATATTCCACAACATAAGCAAATGTAACACATCTTTACTTAATTAAATATTCTATTCCACAACAACCTGCTGTAAAGCTGACAGCCCACAGGTGATGAAGGAGACAGATGACAAATCTCAGGCCAATGTGAGAGAAAGACTTCTCATTTTAGTGGGAGGAGGTCATTTGCTGGGAACCAATGAGGAGAATTTTAAGGCTAAAAAGAATGGAAATTAAAATTTGCTTTTAAAAATTTATAGCTAAGAGGAATTTTTACACTCCTCTTCTTGAGACAAATAACTATGTTTAGTGCTCAGAATAAAATGGTCTGTTAGGTTTCTGTTGCAGTATCAAAAATATCTAAAAAAAAAAAAATCAGTTTGAAGGAGGAAGACTTCTTTTGCACGGTTTCAGTCTGTGGTCCTTGGCTCCTGGTTTGGGTCTAAGGCCTAGAAAGTACCATGGTAGATCAAAGCTGCTAACTTCCTGGTGGCCAGGAGGCAGAAATAACTGAAAGGGAAGAGGTTAGAGAATAAACCAAAAAAACCCTCCCAGGGCACACCCACTGTGACCTGCTTTCTCCCCTTGAGGCCTATCTCCTGAAGTTACTACTATCTCTCAATAGCACATTAAACTATAAACCCACAAACAGATCAGTCCATCCAGGAAGCCAGAGCCCTCATGACCCAGTCACCTTCAGTGGGCCCCAGCTCTAAAGGCAATCCCAGTGACTTCATCTGAACCATTCTCAGCTGTTTCCTTTTTCCTCACATCTGGTTCTTTGCACATAAATTTGGAAACCCATTCACATTATTGTACACATCAAGTTTGTTCCCTTTCATTGGTAAGTAGTATTCCTTTGAATCAATAAGCCATGATGTCTTCATCCACCTACCTGCTGGTGGATGTTTGTGGTGTTTCTAGGTATTACAAAGAGTCACTATCAGCTTTAACATACATATATTTGGGAAGACATGTGCTTTCATTTTCCTTGGGTAAGAATCTAGGAGTAAAATTATTATTTAGTAAGATATGTTCAATAGATTGCCCAGTGCTTGCTTCAGCAGCATGTATACTAAAATTGGAACAATACAGAGAAGATTAGCATGGCCCCCTTGACAAGCAAACTCGTGAAGTGTTTCATATTTAAAAAAGAAAGAAATTAGCTGTTTTTTTTTCTTTTTATAAAAACTATCTCTAAGAATTCTACTTGCTCTTTTTTGCTAGTCTTTAATTTTAGGCGTTCTGGTAGGTGTGCATTCATGATATGCATATCATATCATTGTGGTTTTAACATGAACTGTTTAATAATTATATGAAGAATGTTTTGTCCTGCCTACTATGGTGGTGCACAGATTTAATTCCAGCACTCTGGAGGCAGTGGATGGTGGATCCCTGAGTTCAAGGCCGGCCTGGCCTACAGATTGAGTTCCAGGACAACCAGAGCTACATAGAGAAACCCTGTCTCAAAACGAAACAAAACAAGCAAACAAAAAGAATATTTGTCCTTATTTTCTATCTTCTATCTTCCTTATTTTGTTGTTTTTAAAAATAAAATTTATATATGAATGTATAAATGTATAATATGTAGTTATGTTACTTGTTATTTTCAATAAATTAATAAATATGATTAAATTTCTTTAATTCTTACTATGGTAAATATTAACATAAAATATAAACCACAGATTTGGAGGGCTTCTCAGCAACTGTCAAGAACCTTAAGGTACCAAGGATGATGATACATGTCTATAATTACAGCAACTTTCGAGGCTGAGCAAAAGGGTCAATCCTTATGAATTGTGAGCTCAAGTCTAACCTGAGTTACACAGAACTACACAGCCAAACAGTTTATAAATTTAAAAACAAGAGAAGCTTAAAGGTGTCCTGAGATCAGAAAGTATAAGAGCCACCATTCAGAAGAATCGAAATGTGTGCTGTCCCTGAAAGACACTGAGTTTGTAACACAGGATCCGACAGAGACTAAGAGACGTAAATAGCACAGATACCATATTACAGTGGCTTTCGGCTTCCTCTTCAACATCAGCCTCTCAAAACACTCCCCTGGGAGTAGTTCTCACTAGCAGAAAATGACACAGACGTCAGGGAGCATCAAAAGCTAACAGAAATTGACCACACATTTGTCTCTGATCAGATTTTACTACTGTGTTTTCTCCAAGTTTGTTCTAATAACTAAGTTAGCTTCTGATTTGACCAGCTTGTCAAAAAGTTCCACACCTAAATGTACACACACATATCAACATGTGTACTTTACTCATTTTTCATATTTCCTTAGTTTAGAATTGTACAAATTCTTCATATATATTGGGTATCAGTCCTTCATCAGACATATTTAGTACAGACATTCTCTCAAAGTGTGAGTTCCTTTTTCAGTTTCTTAGTACTTTATTAACAAAGCATTAACATTTTAATGCTGATGAGGTCCAATTTATTGGCTTTTGCTTTTGTGATCTGTGTTTTACGTGTCTCTTAAATCCCTGTCTGCCTCCAGACCGGGAACATTTCCTCCAGAAGGCTGTCTTTTACTAAACGTGGCTCCTTCATATTTCACTGCCCTAATTTATCTTCCTACTGTCTGTTTCTTCATTCTGATTCTTCTTGTCTCTCAACCACAAACATTTACGAATTACAAGCTTTTTCTCCCTTTGATTATGAATACTGTGTTTTCATTAAAAAAGGCCTAGAGAGCAGACGAAGTGAAGAAGCAATAATAGTAACACCAACTCTAGGTGGTAGTCAAACAAGATGTTTAAAGGAACAAGCTAGAGGGCAGGCTGCCTGCACTTGAATCCCATCTCTACTACCATCTGGCTGTGGTACTGGCTTGTATTTTACATGCTACAAGAATTCACAAGATTCAGTAGCATTTCGTACTAGGATTTTTGTTGTTGCAAAGGATACAAAGCAAAGATAAGATGTATGTTCACGGAGTATAGAGATAGCGGGCACGTGTCCTAAAGTTCTTTTTCTCTGAGAGAAAAGTATGTCAACAGGTGGGAAATGTCTCTACTGAGGAAAAGCCCTGGGTCTTCGGGGCCCAGGCTTTTGTGTGGGGTTGGTAGTGTAGATATATCCTATTATACAAGCCTGCCTTGGCAACCAAATCTCAGGACCTAGCAATGAAACCAAGCGACATTGTCTGCTCCCCCGTCTTTGAAGATTATAATCTACTTTAGATACTATAGAAGGCAGGTGGGAGAGGCACTACTGCAAAGAATAAGCCACCAGACCTTCTGTTTTGACGTTCTTGAGTTGCCAAATTTGGACAAAATGTTTGTATCTCTCTTTCTCAGCTTCCCTCCTGGGCTCCATCTGTTTTGATTTTTTTTTTTCTGAAAGTAGAAACTGAGGTAATGTTGGGTGGCAGGCTATTTGTTTATTTCAGATTATTTTATAGTTATTTCAGGAAGTAGAAATATAGAAGTGAAAATAGGAAAGAAATGAGATAGAAAAGAGATGAGCCAGAAGGGAAGGAGTGGTCATGAGCTACTCATTGCTATTGAGGATAGCAACCCCACTGACCAAGCTCTGAGTGTAAGTGCCTCAGAAAGAGTCCTCCAAAGGGGAGAGACTGGGCCATTTAACCACTGATATCATCTTCTGCCATTTGAAGGATCCAACTAAGTTCTCTACTTGTCTGTAGAAAAATATGGAGAAATGAAGTTTGAACATTTCATGGGGGAAGCTGCCATCAATACGTAAATACATAGAACACACACACATACACACACATACACACACATACACACAGACACACACACACACACATACACAAACACAGACACACACACAGACACACACACAGACACACTCACACACAGACACACACACACATACACACACAGACACACACACACATACACACACA
>LZPO01066461.1:88741-103074 GCA_001675575.1 Neotoma lepida | reverse complement strand
AGGGGAGGGGAGGGGAGGAGAGGGGAGGAGAGGGGAGGAGAGGAGAGGAGGCACACTAGTTAGAATAGGCCAGGCTGTGCAATGGTTACAACTCCAAACCGCAGGGAGCGTGGGGCCTTGTGAATCTCTCCTGGATCCATGACAGGATGTTGATGGACTCAATTTTGTGAAGGGTTTATGCAGGTGATAACAGCTGCTGTGAGTTCAAGAGAACAGTGCCCATGACATGCCGGAAGAAAACATTCCACCCCTTCCCCTGGCTCTTACATCCTCTGTGCTTTCTCTTCCACAACATCCCCTGAGCCTTCGAAGAGTGATATAAATAAGTCACTTTTATTCTCAGCACTTAGACCAGGTTTGCCTTCTAACTCAGCCTTTTATTGTACTCAAGTCTTCATCAGATTGACTGATGCCACACCAGGAAGGGCAATCTGCTTTACCCAGACCTGAGTTCGGATCTCTAGGACCCACATTGTGATGGCTTGCCTGTAATCACAGTTCTTGGAAAGTTGAGACCAAGCATCTTGGGGCAAGCCGGCTATCTAGGGCAGCTGAAAATGCAAGGTCTGGGTTCCGTGAGAGACCCTGCCTCAGAAAATAATGTGGAGAGCCATCTAGGAAGACATCCAGCATCAGCTTGGTCAAACCTCAAGGCCTCCACACACACATATATACACACATATGTGCAAACATGCAGACATACACATGCAACATATAAATAATTTCAAATAGTTCCAAGTGATAAGAAGAAAATAAAAGTATATGTGTTCACATAGCACTGTATAAAGTTTATTAGGACAGAGATCTTACATGTCTTCCATTGTGAATCAGGGTGTACTTGCATTATTCTAATTCATCCTTTTCCCCATACCTCTTCCTTTCTGTCCCTCTCCCCTCCCCCTTCCTACATGAGTGCTGAGATTACAGGGAGACCGTGAGGCCCATCAGAAGGAAAATTCCCCCCTCCCTGTAATACAGAATGAACACAAGTCCTTGTGTATGCTACGAAATCACTCTACCACTGAGCTGCACCCCAATCCTTGCCATAACTCTCATAAGGTCCACAATCTTTGCTTCCTAAACACTAAGTTCTTAGTTTAGGAAGAGGGGAGACCTGTAGATGAGTGCTGTGGTCACGAATGAGGGCATATGGACACCACCACCATGATGGTTAAACATACATTTGAAATCTGTCTTAGTCCAGACTGGTGTTGGTGTCCAAGAGTTCACCCAGGGACAGGACTGCTGTGTGATATCTTCCTGTATGCTGTGAATATGTGTTGCTCCCACTGGCTAATAAATAAAGTTGTTTTGGCCTATGGCAAGAAAGCTTATAGCCAGTTGGGAAATCCAAGAGAGAGAGAGAGAAGAAAGGTGGAGTCAGAGGAGACGCCACCCAAGAAGGAAGATGTGAAAGTACTGGTAAGCCACGAAGCCATGTGGCAAGACATAGATTAATAGGGATGGGTTGAACTGAGTTGGAAGAGCTAGCTAATATAAGCAGGAGCCATAGGCCATCCAGTCTGTAATTAATACAAGCCTTTGTGTAATTATTTTATAAGTGGCCGTGGGACCGCAGGTGGGAGAGATTTGTCCAGAGAAACCTCTGGCAACACAGGACCAATACTTTCTAACCACTAATGTACTTGGTGACAACTAGATGGAATGTCTAAGTTCTAATAACTGACACCCAGCAAGAAGAAGATCAACATCAAATAGTCACAGAAGAGTCCTGTGACTCAGAGTATGAATGGGCTAAGAAGGTTGTCAATGATCAAGTCGTTCAATCATTTGTTCAACACATTTTTATTAAGATCCTACTGTTTACAGGCTGTGGTGGCACATGCCTGTAATTCCAACTCTTGGGAAATGGAGGCAGAAGAATAGCAAATTCGAGTCAATATGGGGCTACAAAGTTCAAATCCTATCTTAAAAATAACAAAACAAAATGAAAACCCAAACCAAAACAGTCATACCATGAGACAGGCTCTATATTTTACGTTAAGAACGCAATGATAAACTCTCAAAGACCCTTTTTTGATAGAGTTTATATTCCAACAGATCCAAGCTGTGATGGGCAGGTATGGGTCCTATCTGAGAACTATAGCTTGGCTAAGAAGTGTGTTTAGTTGTCCATGCTGTTCAGACATCATCGGTGGTATCTGCACTTTTATGGGTTAACAGAAAAAAAATGTACAGGATTCCATTCAAGTGAGAAGATTGATGCCTATAATCTCAGCATTAAGGAGGTGGAGATTGGAAGATCGTAGGGTCTCACTGGTCAGCCAGCCTAGCCTAGTTGGATAGCCCCAGAGCACTGAGAGATATTATCTGAAAAAAATAAGGTGGAGGGCACCTGAGGAATGGCACCTGCTGTTGGCCTCCACACATGTGCACACAGTGACATAATGTAGTCACACATTTGCTCCCACACAGAGATTGAACAAGAATTGGGGGTGAAGTCCTAGAGAACCATCAGAATTGGATTTCCTTGACTCATAGCATAAAAAGGAATGAAAGCAAGGTAGCACTGGATGAACTTGGTTGGGAGCCACCAAGATGTCTGGAATCCTTGGCTGTTAATTCAGCTCACCTACTACACTATGCAGCCAATAGCCAGAGAAAGGAAAGCACAGACACTCTGGTCTTTCCCTTACTCTTACTCCACCCCACCCCCAATTTCCTGCTATAAAATCCATTCCAGGGATGGATCCTAGACTTGATGACTGAATCTGCATCTTCTGTTCCCATCCATGGTTGAATGTAGCTCATTCTCTTATTCTAGGCATTTGACCACTTGAAGTAGAATTTCTGCCATGAATACTGCTGGCTCTGCTTCAGGCCTACCCACCTGTTCTGCTTTCTTGGTAAAACCTGCAGCAGCAACCTTTAAGAGAGGCCTAATCATTTTGCCACCAACTCATGGCTCTAGGGGCAAGCCTGTTGCCATGGCAACATGGATGATCTAGCAGGCACACTGGCTGTCACTCTGCTTTGGGACTACCAGGTCTCCGGGAGGGAAACATCAGCTTCCTTTGGGAGGTAACAGCCCTATGGGCCAATTATCAGAACTGAGGACAAGGTGCCTCCCTCACCCTGCCCTAGCAGGCCCTGTGACCCCCAACCTTACCCCCTCTGGGGACTTCTTCTATTCTTGCCCCTGGAGAGATTTGGAGGGAATCCAGAGAAACTTCCAGGTTTCATTATGCAGTTTTGAATCTGCATGTTGATTCTCTACAGGAGCCAAGGGGATGACATTTCTCTTTTCCTTCTTATCAGGGTGCAACCTGATAGTCTCTGAGAGAAGGCAAGGAGGTTCTTACCATCAAAACAACTTAAAGACAAAATTACTGTTTGCACAGACTGCTCAAGGGGCAAAGTACAAGTCTGCCCTTCATGGCCACCTCACCTCCACGTACACTTAACCCCCATGCCCACCTGACTTTCATGCCACATACCTGTGCCCATGTGACCTCCATTTCCACATGACCTTTATTCATGCACTCTTAACCTGCATGCCCACATTCCAACAGACCTAGTTCTATGAGGTCATTTTCATGACACTTTGGACATCTTTTGATGTCAGTCTTCCATACTTCCTTGATCCTTCATTGCTCTGACCTCTTGAGACCTTTCTCTAAAACTAGAAAATTACCCCACCTGAACGTCCCTTTCTCTAACACTTCCTTAGCTCCCATCTTCTGCCTGCCTCATACCTTGCTAAAGCCTCTCTCCTCGAGGACACTTTCTCTACAGGATGATCATGTGACAATTTTCTCCTTATTTATTTATTATTTTTTGTGTTTCACTTAACAGGGTAGGCTGCGATGTCTATGGGGAACATCATACATTGCACATAATAAAGGAGTCAACTAATACTAGCTTTATTAAGTAGGCATCACCTTCCTTCACATAATCCAAAATCTGAGCTGATGATGGTGGCTCAGACCTGTAATCCCAGAACTTGGAAAGCCGAGATGAGAAGACTGGTGCAAGTTCAAGGCCAGCCTGGGATACATAGTTCCAGGCCAACCTGAGCTACAGTGTGAGATCCTGTTTCAACTTCCACCCCTCCCACCCACAAAAACATATGAGATCTGCATTTAAACAACTGTTGGGATTGGTTTGGCTGCGGTGAAAAGGAGGACTCCCAGTCTGCCCTTTGTCCTTCCTGTGACCACTCAGAAGCTATCTCCCTTCCACCTTTCAGCAATTTCAGCCAGTAACTCACACAGAAATACCAATGACACTGTTGTTATCTGTGCAACAATTGCACATTTCTGTATCTGAAGACTCCTCTGTTTGGCTATGATCTTGCCAGTGGTTTATTTGATGGTCATCCACCAGTGTTACTTTGGTGTCATTGACACACTAGCTGTTCTCCATTGTCTCTCCAACATTCGCCTTCCTCCTTCCTGACTCCCACCATGGATTTACTGGGCAGTATTTCCACACTGCCTTCTGTATGCCATCCGCACTTCCCTGGATTTACGTGATATTGCTCTCATTTGTCTCAGCTCTGTACCTAGATGAATCCAATTGTTTCCCCAGGCCTGTATCTAAGCAGCCAAGCAATGGGGCAGATTGATTTCACTATCCCTTCTAGGTCACTGACTTTGTATAGGTTCTCAGACTGAACAGAAATCTGTGGTCTCTGTCTCCTTTCCTGTGTGACTGCCTCAAACCTTTCTCTTTTCCTTAAACTTGCAACCTTTAGACCTCTCTCAGAGCAGATGGCCTCCTCATACTGTGCTAGAGAGAGAGAGTTCTTGTGTGGGAACCCATTTAGCCTCCCGGCAGATTATGTATTCTCTCCCATCTAGGAGAGCCCCTCCCGATTTCCAGGACTCTTACATTTTCTCTTCACTGTTTCTTCCTCTTGAGTATCGACTTTTCCCTATCACTTGAAAACACATTTTCTATGTGACTATGCCCTCAGTTAGTTCAATAGTCTCAGCTCTTTCAAAACAAAGGAACACAAATAACCTACCTCACCTACTCCTTGATTTCCCTTCTAATGTTTACTGGAAAGAATTCTATACTGAACTGTCTGCACATTTGGTTTCCATTTCTTTATTTCACATTTTCTTTCTATACGATTCTGGCCCCCAGTCCTACAGGCTGCTTTTGCTGGAACTGTGAATAGCTTTTACACTAAAGCCAGTGTTTCACTACTTTTCTTACTAGAATGTTCTTGGCTCTTTGAAACACTGTTTTCTGCTGGTGTGAGTCTTTCTGCTGTCTTTGCTCTTCTGTCTCTGCTGCTCTTTCCTCTGCACAACCAACTATCTCTGCTTGGCCAACAGAGAAAGCTTTATGACATGGACAGTAATCTTAAATTCCTCACTTCATACTTCCTCTTTCAATGCTCATAAATCTCACATGTATATGAATATACACTACTTTATTATCTATTATTTTGTAACAAATTTTCCCCAAACTTAACATTGAACACCCCAGATATGTATGCCTAGACTGCATAGTTTCTTTGAGTCAGGAATCTAGATGTGCAGAACTAGAGTCTCTGCCTGAATCCCTTAAATTTTGGGAACAACCGTCAAGGTGTCAGTAGGGCTGCCAGCCGCTCAAGGCTCAGATGGAAGAGCAATCCACTTCAAATCCTACTCATGTGACTCCTGTTGGCTGTCAGGTCCTCACAGCTATTGCTAAGAGATACCCCTTACTTGTGGAGATCCTTGATGGAGGGGAACTTCCAATATGGCCGCTTACTCACCCTAGTGTGAGACTACTGAGAGGAATGAGGAAGAAGGAAGAAAGGGAAGGAACAGGAGATGGAAGGGTCAGTCTCTTTGTATCCTAATCTCAGAGATGCCATTCTATCACTTTTGCCTTATTCAAAAAGCAAAATACTAGGCCCACTTACATAAAAGAAAGAGGGATGACATAAAGGTGTGAATCCCCAGACTCATGATCACTGGGGGTGACTTTAGAGCCTGCCTACTACATTATTTCATATTCATTATTGTGTCCCAGATTAAACTCTTGTTCTACCTACTGGCCAGAAGCATAACTCTCCTCTAAGTTTCTCTCTCCCTGTGACCGATGTTCCCATCTATCTTATTTGGAACTAGATAGTCATTCCAGACTATCTCTTCAGTCTTATCCTCCATATTTGATCCTCACTAAATTCTGTTAGTTTTAACCTCAAATCTCAGATCTGTCTACTTATCTCTACTACTGCCAATTACAGCCACCATCTCTGTCCAGGGTTGCAGTTCCCTACTGCCTATTCCTTCCTGCATCCATTTGCCAACTCCTCTCCAGTCTGTGAGTCTATGTTGCAAAGTGAACTCATAACGTAAGTCGAATTGGGATGTATCTCTGTTTAAAACCATTGAATAGCTCCCTATTTCCTATTGGTCTTGTTCCTCTCTAATGGGTTATCCTACAATGGACCAGAACTTCTTCAGGCTCCAGTGCTAAGACCCCTGCAATCTCATTTAAGAATGAGAGGCAGAGGAGTTGACATGACCTCTCAGACAGTGATTTAATCAGTTCCAGACACAGCATGCATCCCTGCAGAGCCTTTGGTGGTGCTTGAGTGAAATACTTGTCAACTGTAAAGAAGAGAAGCCGAAAGCATCCCTGGGTGATGCCTCAGTTGCCTTCCCAGCCTAGTCCACACTAGCTGTGATCTTTTTAACATAAGACAAGCCTTTGTTTCTTAATCCTGAGGAGCTTAAACTTTATTAAAGAAGGATTCAGCAAAGGCCTTTTAGCTAGAGAGGTACAACAAAGTAAAGATTTTTGAAAAATTAGATAACTTCATGCATTCCATTTTAAATAGAGAAGTGACTGGGGCAGGGAGACAAGTTGGTGCATAAAGATAACCTGAAAAAAATGTTGACGCTATGTCTGATGTTTTATTGAGGACTGGGTGAATGTGGAAACTTGGAAGAGAAATAACCATAGGCCTTACACGTAGGTAGAGCTAAGAAGTGACTCTACAGTGAAATGCAGGGATGTGACTTAATGCTATTTGTTCTAGCATGCACATGCACTAAAGAACTGAAGGAGCCCCCCTCCCCCAATCGATGTTCATGCTTTAAACCCCCATGTGGTGATATTTGGAGGTGTGGCTTTTAGGAAATAATTAGGTCATGAAGGTGGAGCCCTCATGAGCAGGATTAATGTCTATAGAAGACACCAGAAAAATGATCACTTCCTTGTCATGCTGGGGTCCATCTCAAAACCAAGAAGACAGGTACAGAATACACTGGCACTTTCATTTTGGAGTTCCCAGACTCCAGAACTCTGAGAAATATGTTTCTGTTATGTAACCTACTCAGTCTATGCTGCTTTGTCATAGTAGTCCAAACAAATGAAGAAAATTAAATTCTTTGAATTCTTGATTATTTGACACATTTCCCATCTTGATTTTTAGCATTTTCTTGGAGACACATTTTTACACTCAAGTTATAAATCCACTTACCATATCTGTAGCCAACAGGTACTTTCCCTTTCTTCCTAACCCCTGACACCTCAGCTACCTGTTATTGCAGACTGAAAGGTAACAGGGCCAGCCAGGAGGGCAGTAATAAGCAATATAGACATCGAGTTTGAGTTGGGGTAATCTCAAGCAAGTGGAGACTGGGGGAACCTTTGGGCAGCAGTAAAAGGGCTAGAGAGGCTGTGAATAGACACACCGGAGAATGTAAAAGCAGTGCCTGTCTAAAGGAAGGTGAGAGCTGAGAGGAAGAAGAAGGGCTGAGGGCCAAGTTCAAGTACACTGGGGAAGGCAGAGAAGTCTCAACTGCCACCTTTATCATGCCATTCACAGTCAATTGTAGATTAGCCAAGTCCTATTTCCTTATTTGAAGAGTCAGTAGTAAATAGAATTTTCTTCTGTTTTCAAGCTGACCATTTTGGATAAGTGATAGTAACTCTGCTGGGGTTTGAATGGAAGAACTGAAGATAAATTTCACCGTTTGTTTTAACAACTCAGAGAAAAGGGATAGTGCTGAGACTGTTGGGCAACACTGCAGGAATACTAATATGGTGGTAAGGAGAGACGGTTCAGCGGGTAAAAATGCTTGCTCTGCAAGCATCACCATCTGAGTTCAGAACTGTAGCGCTAATCAAAAAGGCCCAGCATGGCTGCATGCAGGCTTGTAATCATAACACTATGTGGAGTAGAGACAGGAGGATTGCTGGGACTTGCTGGCCACCAGCCTAGCTCCAGGCTTAGTCAAATGTCAAAGAATCAGGTGGGGAATGATGGAGGAGGACATTCGACATCCTCTGCTGGCCTCCACAAGTGCTGGGACACAGAAGTGCGCGCGCACACACACACACACACACACACACACACACACACACACGAATTTAAAAACGCTATTGTACGATGGATTTGTGTGATTGATTGGAGTACTCCTATTCCCCACATGTACTGAGACCAAAGGGTCAGCAGCCTTTACTTTCTATTGCTTCAAATTTAAGCTTTAGATGTAGCAAACATTAGATAGCAAAACTAACTTTGATACCTCTAGTACGTGGGGGAAAGTGTATTCTCATGTAAAATGTTACTATATTACAGCATTTTAACCAAAATATTGTGTGTAAAATCAAAATTTCATATACATTTCAATACTTTTTTCATGTTTTCTTGCTTTATAATGACTCTATGGGTCTATAAGGAAATATAAACAGATTCTTTAGAACTTGGAAAAGAAATAATTCTGAGAAATCTGAAGGACTTCACAGTTGATCATTTTACAATTAACTTTTATACATAACCCACCCTAGAGGTCATAATTTGTAGCTAACAGATGCTAAAGGCTGGATTCTTGACTTGTTAACAATAAAAACATGTAAACTTTATCAATCATTCTGCAGTTGAAATTCTCTTCAGCAGAGATGGAAGCCAGCCTGGGTTCTAGAGGTTTCCACATAGCTGGCCTCTCATTCTCAAAAGCACCAGGAACCAGGTGTGAGAGCCAACCTGATGGCAGCTGGCTGTTGGTTTAAAGTGGCAGGACCTCCTCAGCTCTGACAGACTGGTAGGTCTGCTGTACAAGGCTTAACTCCAAGCCAAACTGCCACCATTGTCATGAGTTCAGCTGCGGCCTCTGGCAGATCATCACAGCTGGGCTTGTTGACTATTGATGACCCTCCTCTCAACCAGTTGGATGCAATTTGCCCTAACTGTACATCGCCTCAAGGAGGGGCTAGAGTGAGGAGGACTAGGGAGAGAATTGCATCTTTGTGCACATGGGGTGGGAGGGCTGTCATCCACAGTGGGTGCAGATCTTCTAGTGTGGTTGATTTAAAGCCACTCACACCCCTGTCCATAACCTCTTACCCATTGTTCTGTAAGTAAGCCCAGTAAACTCATTGGTTCTCCGAATCAAATGTTAGTGGAATCATACCTCAGTGTGGCTTTGGGACTTTAAGAGGATGGGTAGATGTTGTTTCTATCTCTCTCCAGGACAGAATTTTATCAACAGTATCTCTGGTGAATGTGGACCTCATGTCAATAGATCTTCCTAAGGAGCCCAGAAATGACAGTGCAAGCTCAAAAAAATTGAGCAAAAAACATGTTTGTGGGCCAGATGTGATGCACATTCCTGGAATTTCAGCACTTGGAAGGCTGAGACAGGATCATGACTTCAAGACCAGACTGAGCTACACAGGCAGACCTTGTCTCAAACAAAACAACCCCACCCCCAAAATAATAAACAACAAAACCCAAATATGTCTGTGAACCCCCAGGAACCTCTGGTATGAAATGAATTATAAAGGTGTTAGGCAATAATTAACTCTCAGTATATTCACCGATGGGACCAAAGTGCTACCATATGGCCTATGTCCCATTCCTGTCTCAAGGGAACAGTTCTACAGTGGGGCAGTCTGAGTGGTTGCTCCTTGGAGAGACCCAATTCCATTTCAATTTTATACTTACCACTTTTGTGTGCTCATCTAGTTTTACAAGGAACTTTAAGATTAGTCAGGAGGTGATCAGAAAAGGAGGGGTATATGAATCTCTGGAAATGTGTATCCCGGTGCATCAGTAAATCATTATTTGGGTTTCCTACCAGATTCCTGAGTATCTTAGCAGTTGTCTGTTTTATAGAGCAGGGACAGCTCTGGGTTACCTGACACATTAAGATTCTGGTGCTGAAAAGCAGAATGTGTGACCTTGATCACTCGTGATGTAAGTTTGTGTGCCCACCCCCTCCGGAAACTAACCAGTTAGCTCTGTTTTGGCGACAGACATTATTGTTCTAGGGAAGAAGGTGCAACTTTTAGTCTTTGTCATTAGTTCAATTTACTATTTTATAACTCCGTTTTTTGCTTCATGTTCAAGATGCCAGTTTTATCTTGCCCGTCTGGAGATTCCATTTCTGTAGCAAACAACTGTTTTTTGATGGTTTCTTCTTCTTTACTTCTTCAATTTTCTTTTAGTTCTCTTCATTTGGCAACCCACCTGTTTCTTCAGGATCTTCTTCAGATCCTGGATGTGGGCTTTGGGGTGCAGCTTGACACAGCACTTGCTTAGCATGCATGGATCTTTGGGTTCAATCCCCAGCACTTCATAAATAGTGGCACACATCTGTAATCCCAGCTCTTAGGAAGTAAAGGGAGAGTGTTAGACGTTTAAGGTTGTCATCACCCTGCACTACATGAAACCTTGTCTAAGAAAAAGAAATAAAAAGAAAGAAAATATCCTGTATGATAAAGATTTAGATTTATTGGCACTGAAACATCCCTTTTGGGTGTGGTGGTCTGAAAATTAGGTATGTGGTTAGTATAAAATGCATATCAGCTTTTACCTAAAACAAAATGGTATAAAATGAATTATAAATAATTATACTCCTCCCCCAACCCCACTTTCCACTCCCTCAAGTCCACTCCTCTTCCCTTTCCCTTCAGAAAAGAGCAGGCTTCCCAGGGATATCAACCAAACACATAACAAGATATAGTAAGACTAGGCACAAACCCTCACATCAAGGCTGGACAAGGCAACCCAGAAGGAAGAAGAGGGTCCCAAGAACAGGCAGAAGAGTCAGAAATATAACCCTTCCTCCCATTGTTAGGAATCCCACAAAATCCTCAAACTAAACAACCATGACACATACACAGAGGACTTAGTACAGACCCATGCAGGCTCTGTGATTGCCACTTCAGTCTCTGTGAGTCCCTATGATCCCTGCTTAGTTGATTCTGTGGGCCGTTTTCTCCTGATATTCTCAATCCCTTTGGTTCTTACAACCTTCCACAGGGTTCCACAAGCTTCACCTAGTGGTTGGCTGTGGATCTCTGCATCTGCACCCATCAGTTGCTGGATGAAGCCTTTCTTATCATGATTGGGCTAGGCTCTGATCTATGAGGATAGCAGAATATTATTAGCAATCATTTCATTGACTTTTTTGGCCATTCATGTTTGGTTCTATCCTAGGTCTCTAAGCTATTGAAACTCAAGTCCAAGTACATCAAAGACATCAACATAAAACCAGATACCTGACAGAAGAGAAGTGGGGAAGAGCTTTGAACACATTGGCTTAGGAGACCACATCATGAACAAAACACCAGTAGTGCAGGCAATAAGACCAACAATTAATATAGGGGACACAATGAAACTGAAAAGTTTCTGTTTGAAAAGCAAAGGACATGGTCAATAAGACAAAAAGGCAGCCTACAGAATGGGAACAGATCTTCACCATCTGACAGAGGGCTAATATCCAAAATATATAAAGAACTCAAGAAACTAGACATCAATGAACCAAACAGTCCAATTAAAAAATGGGGTACCAATATAAACAGAGAATTCTCAACAGGGGAGTCTCAAATGGCTGAAAAACACTTAAAGAAATGTTCAATATCTTTAGCCACCAGAGAAATGCAAATCAAAACTACTTTAATATTCCATCTTACATATGTCTGAATGGCTAGGATCAAAAACACAAGTGACAGCTCATGCTGGAGAGAATGTGGAGAAGGGGAACACTCCTCCATTGCTGGTGGGAGTGGAAACTTGTGCAGCCACTATGTAAAATCAATATGGCAGTTTCATAGAAAACTGGAAATCATTCTACCTCAAGACCCAGCCGTACCACTTTTGGACATATACCCAAAGGACACTCCATCCTACCACAAGGACACTTGCTCAACTATGTTCATAGAAGCTTTATTCATAATAGCCAGAAACTGGAAACAACCTAGATGTCCCTCAACAGAAGAATGGACAAGAAAATGTAGTTTTATACAATGAAGTATTACTCAGCTCCTTAAAAAAAAAATGCCATGAAATTTGTAAGCAAATGGATGGGAGTAGAAAAAAAAAATCATCCTGAGTGAGGTAACCTAGATCCAGAAAGACAAGCATGGTATGTACTCACTTATAAGTGGATATTAGCTCTAAAGTAAAGGATAATCATGCTACAATCCACAGACTCAGGCTGAGTAACAAGGAGGCCTCAAAGGGGTGGGTGGGGGACATGTATCTCCCTGGGAACAGGAAATAGAATAAATTTTTCAAGTGGACTGGGAGGAAGGCAGAGATTCGAACAGGAGGGAACAGTGTATGCTCTTAATCATTGAGCCATCTCTCCAGCCCCTCTAGTTGTTGTTTTGGTTTGTTTGTTTGTTGTTTTATTCTTTTGACTAAAGGAAAGCATGGAATTTTCTTTTTTTTGATTCAGATGTAGTCATTAACACAAATACATTTAAACATAATAGGGGTATAAGAAAAACTGAAAGTAAGCAAGATTGCCTGCAGATAAACTGGTAACAAAACACAGTAACATATACCTGGACAAGCATCAATCCCATGAGAAAACCCAGCAACTTTAATTACTGCACCTACAGGCACTGCACTGAGAAGTGTTTCTTTCTGCTTGAGTGACGGCATACTGCTATGGCACAGCAAAGTGTTAGGAGTTTCTTCTCTCATACCACAACTGTCTTCTGATGCTCACTTTTATATATTCGATGTAATGATTAATTAATGCATGCAGTGCACTGACAATGACAATAAGCACAGGTTTTGGAGGGGGATCAGGTCTAACGCTGGCTTTACTGCTTGCTCCTTTAACAGCCTGGGACAGGCAGCTGTAGAGCAGGAATGGTAGGGCAGGGCTGATGGATCTGCTCTGGGGAGCTAGCTTGGGAGACACAGCTCCCTGTTTATATTTCACAGCTTTGTTCTGTAGTGCATCTTCCTCTAACCATGTCCCCACCTTTCCTCTACAGCTATTTAAAATATCCACAGTCCCTGTCCTCATCTTTTCCAACAGGCTGAGAGACCCTTAGAGGAATTCATTAGCTAGGCAAATAGTAGATACCCTTTCAGAACAGTATCAAGCATACAATGTTAATCCCAACACTTGGGAGGTAGAGGCAGGCAGATTTCTGGGAGTTCAAGGCCAGCCTGGTCTACACATCGAGAATCTCAATAAGAAGTTGTGCTTATCTGCTATCTGAGCAAGCACTATGTGGAAAATTTAAACATAGCAAAGAATATAATGGCTTACAGGTTAAGATTAGCATGTTAAGCCTGCATTGTTTAGCTTAATTCAAAAGTGGAAGAACAAAAGACTAAGGAAAGGAGAATGAGATAGTCTTGAGTCACATATTTCAACAGATATCAATAAGTAATGAGGTATTGAAAAAATAATAAAAATTAAGTGCTATGGGCACTGGAAATGTCAAAGGATCATGGTGAGCCTTAGTTTACAGTAGGCTTCATATAAGCCTCTGTTCTTAAGAACTGTCAGCAGGTGTATGTCTGAAGAGGAAGGCTTGGGAATTCCCTATGTGAGAAGAAGGAAAATCTGTGGCTTGAAGTTAATAAGAAAAAGTTGGAATGGTAGGTAGGTGTGCTTTGCAAAACTCTCAAATGTGGTATGTTCTGTTCATTCTTGGTTCTCATAGTGAAAGAATGCTTTTGGGTCCTTTCTCACTGTAGCTGAGTTCTCAGCCTTACTCACCCATTGTTTACTTCTTGTGTGGAAAGGAACAAAACATTCCTGTCTGGCTGGACCACAGTGTGGAGGCAGTTAAGACGATAGGACAGGGAGGCGGCTTGTCCAGTCCCCTTCCCCAGTACCAGGGTTCAGTACCACACATGCCAATTGTAAAAGGGTCAATAAGATTTTAAGTACTTCAAGAATCTGAAGTCAAGAGGTTGAGGCAGAAGGATTGTGAATTTGTGTCTACTCTCTGCTATTTAGTGAGGTTGAAGGTCAGCCTGAGTTACAGTGAGATTCTGTTCAGAAACAAATAGCCAAGCATGGTGCCTCACACCTGTAAATCCCAGCTTGTTGGATGCTGAGACAGGAAGACTGTTGTAGTTGAGGCCAGCCTGGGCTACA
>LZPO01066461.1:70720-88675 GCA_001675575.1 Neotoma lepida | reverse complement strand
AAAACAAATCAAAACAAGAACAGAAAACAAAATCCAATCCAATCAAACCACCACTATTACTATAAATTTTAAAAAAAAGCATAAAACCCCAAACAATCCTCCAAAACAAACAAAAATGTCTCATTTGGAGTTATTCTGCCTTGGTTATTGTGGTGGTTTGAGTAGGAATGGCCCCCATAGGCTCAAATATTTGAAGGCTTGTTCATCAGGTGTGGCCTTATTGGAGGAAGTGTTTCACTGGGGGTGGGCTTTGGGGTTTCAAATTCTTAAGCCAGGCCCAGTGTCTGTCTTTTCCTTCTGCCTACTGGTCAGGATGTAGAACTCTCAGCTACCTCTCCAGCACCATATCTGCCTCTGTGCCATCATACTTCCTGCCATGACAGTAAGAGACTAAATCTCTGAATGGGTAATCAAGCTGCAATTAAATGATTTCTTTTTTAAGAGTTGCTGTGGTCACGGCATCTCTTCACAGCAATAGAATACTGACTATGACAGTTATCCCAGGAGAAAAATTTGGACATGTCTCTCACCAAACTAGGGACATCAGATTGAGTAGCATAATTCAGCATCTGTGAATTACTACTTGTGATGAAGTCCGAAGTCCACACATTTACACATTCAACTACCTACCCATCATCAATCCCACAAAACAACAATTTCTGGAGATGTACCAAGTGTCCTCTTGCAAGAATGAAAATATTGTGTCCCTCTTGCAAGAATGAAAATATTGTTCTTACTATATCAATATGTACACTGGTCCATTGGGAGTGGGGAAAATATGTGAAATCAAAAGAGTGAAACATTGTTACTGGAAGATGAATACTCTGGGATTTATTATATACTTTCTTCACTTTTTTTGCATGCTTGGTAATTTTCTTAACAAAGTTAGATATGAATAAAAACTGTCTTTTCTTCCGAGCAAAGGAGCTGGATTTGATAGACGCCTATAATGCAGGGGAAATTACACCATGACGTTATTATTTATAGGGTATCAGAAGAGATATGCTCATGGCAATGTGAGAAGTGGACAGGAAACACCTCTTGGTAGAAGGCAAGTATTCCGTAGAAGGCCTAGCTCAGACTGAGTAGTGAATTGAGCTCCATACAGCCCTACTTAGGTTTCAGGCTGGTAGGTACTTGTGGTCAGGGTGAGCAGTGAAGAATTATCTACTACAACACCATCACCTTATCATCTTTCTTCCTTCTCTTGGGTGCTTTAAATCCAGTAAAGTGAGTAGAAATTAGTATATCACCAACATGCACCAGGTGTTAATACAAAGGCTGCAGGCTATTCCATGCAT
Organism: Neotoma lepida; assembly: GCA_001675575.1. Lineage (NCBI taxonomy): Eukaryota > Metazoa > Chordata > Mammalia > Rodentia > Cricetidae > Neotoma > Neotoma lepida. Next base: position 87,374 of record LZPO01066461.1, on the reverse strand, counting down.
ATCCTCTCCAGAGCTGGGAACCAGGACTCCAAGACATTCCTCAAGGTATGGGGATTGTGGCACAATCAGGTCAAGGGCAGATCAAGAACCAGCCCTTCCAAATCAAAGCAGGGGAGGTAGGTCAGGAACCTGAGCTCTGGCAGTGGTAGGTTCAAATTCTGGCTAGCTTTTGCAGCTTTGAACGAGTCACCTAACCTCGTGGAGCTGACACAATTTCCTCATTTATAAAGAGAGTGCAGTAAAACCTTGGAGGGTTTGTTGTCAGAAGCAAATTCGGACACTCAAGATCATACCACCAAAGGAAGACTCCATAAATGGCAGCCATCATTCTTGGCCAAGTGCTGGCGCGTCCTCCCGGGCGCGCCTCCTGCAGGGTCCCTCAGGACAGACTGGGCCCGCCTCCGAGGCTAGGTCTCGATGCTCACAGCTAGTGGCCCAGCATCTGGGTATCCACCTGGAGCAATCAAGAGGCGCGGGCAGGTGGGCTGACCGTTCCCTGCAAGGATCGCCCCCTCCCCTCGGCTCCCATCCCCGTGCTGCGAGCAGGTGAGGTTTCGCCCAGGCTGCTGGGATTGTGACCGCAGGAGGGGTCGAGGCAGAGGGCGCAGCCCGAGGACCGAGGGTCCCTCCTGCTGCTGGTTCCATAGCCGGGTTAACCCTGCAGCCGGCTGGGGCGCGGGGCCCGTGGACTGCGCGCTCTGCGGCTGCGAAAACCCGGAGAGGCGGATGGGAGCGCTCGAGGCGCTCGCAGCCAACTCCTCCGCGGTCCGGCCGCCAAGCTGGGCATGCTCAGTGCGGCCGCCGCGCCGCCGTCCGCCAACTCGGGAGCTCGCGCTCCCGGGCCGTGGGGGCGAGAACGCCGGCGGCGGCGAGCGACGCCCCCAGGCAGCCGCAAACTTCGCGGCGGCGTCCGCAGTCTGGCGACACAGACACCTCACAACGTCAAATCCAATTCCCTTCCCCTACCTGAGCGATGGAGGCTGCGGCCGCCAGAGCGTCCCGGCCGCCCGCCCCTGCCTAGCCGCTAGCTAAGGGACCAACAGGTAAACTGTTGGGGGTGGGGAGCGGGGCGCGCGGCGGCCAGGGGCGTCCTGGGGAGCCGTGTCGCCTGCGCGCCCGATGTGTCCGTCGGTGCTCGTGGCCACCGCTCCTCACCCCCTCCCCAGCCCCGGGAGGGCCAGCAAAGGGTTAAGTCGGCCCCGCGCCACAGTGTGCGCGGCCCCCTCCAGCCGCCGCGGCCGCCTGCCGCCGGCAGCTAGCAAAGCGCCCGGGCGCCGCCGAGGGGACCCGCGTAGCCTATGCGCCATCTGAGCCGAGAAGCACCGGCCTCGCTCGGCGTCCGCATCCTTGCCCCTCGCGGCCTCGCTCCCGCGGCTCTGTGCCCGGGCGGCAGGTTCTCCCGGTGCAAGGCGGCGGACGCGGGGCACGGCGAGCCAGGAAGTGGGCGCGGGCCGCTGCGTAGTGCCTCGCGGGCCCGAGGTCGCCTAGCTCTCGGCGACACCGAGCCTCCCGCCTAGGCGCCAAGAAAAGTTTTTACCCCCTTCCCGCCCCTCCCCCATCCCAGCCCGTGCCCCCCAGGGTGGGCTTGGGTTCATTGGTGAAGAAAGTCACACGTTCCCATCAGCTGCTCCTCCCCCTGGGGACCGGGTGGGGGTGGCGGGAGGCCGGCGCCGCGGCGGACCCTGGCCGACCTCCAGCCCCGCCGCCGCCCGTGGAGCTGGCGTCCCGGGGCTCGGCGCAGCGGGGTGCCCACGAAGGCGGCCCCCCTGAGCGCGTCTGCGCGCGGCCAGCGGCAGTCTCCAACCTGCTTTCTCCTGCCTGCAGCGCCACGGCGAGCGAGAGTGGAGGGGAGAGGGAGTCTTGTCTGCAAAGTGCTGCTCCCTGGTGCTCAGAGGCGGCTGCTCCAGCTCCAACTCTCATTCATTTCGCCGGTTAACATGAGAGATCATGGCCGCCTTCGGGCTTCTCAGTTATGAACAGAGACCGCTGAAGCGCCCGCGTCTCGGGCCGCCCGATGTCTACCCGCAGGACCCCAAGCAGAAGGAGGTAAGGGCGCCGGCGGCCTCCGCGCTTGTGCGGCGCTCCGCAGCGCTGACCCAGGGCCAAGCTGGCCCGGCAAGCGTCCACGGCGCTGCGGGGGAAGGGTTGGGGAGGGGATCGGAGGCGGGGCCCGGGCTGGGGTATCAGGGACCCTGAGCCACCGAGACCTGGAGCCTGCCAACCCCAGCGCTGCGCTGGGCGGTCGCTCTGCGGGGGCTGGGTCGCTTCCCGGTTGTCGGGCCTTGCACTGCGCCGCTGGGCGCTTTACCGCTTCTTCCTTGCTTGCATCCTCCTGCTCGCTTTCCTCCGTTTCTGCCAGTTTTATTTTTTTTCTCTCGGTGGCTTCGATAAATCCTCGTAAACTTTTTGACAAATGTTGGAATGCAGTACATCGGACACTGAGGTCTTGGGTTTTGCGCCAGCGGTATAGGCACGGATGGGGGAGGGACCTTTTCGCATCCTCCAGTTTGGAATGGAAGTCGTTTTGAGCTAGGTGATCATATATTTGGCTCTGTGAATGTATCTCCGTATCTCTCTCTCTCTTAAAAAACATTAAGAAAACAATATTAAGGAGAAACACTAAATTTTGTCTCTAGAGAGGCAGTTGGCTTTCCCGGAGGCTGTTTTGTATGTGTAAAACCAGGCAAGTTACCTTAGGAATAGCTTCCAGGATTACTTATTTATTTGAATGAAATTAATTGGAGAAACCTTGGCTGTTGCAGCACATACAGTAGCTTCAGTGGTTAGCATAAGCTATGTAGGTGTGTGTCAGGAGTTAACAAGTAATTATGTAACAACTCGCCAGTTGTAATAATGATCACCCTGGGCTATACAGTTTGTCCAGAGACTTGCCTATCTTTTCCTTTTTGGTTCACCTTTGGTTCAGCTGTCCTTTCAGACTTTGCCAGCTACAGCCCACTCATCTTCTCTTCTCTGTAGCTGAACATGAAACGACCATGTATTCTTTTAGTGACGCTGAAAACTCTCTATTAAAAGTTTGCATGTCCAGTGGTTTCATTAAGGACATTGCAAATAAGAGTTCCTTAAGACTTCTATGTTTATAAATTTATCTGTTTCATTAGTAGAGTCTCATCCCAGACTGGCTAATAATGTGTCTGAGAAATCATCCTAGCACTCCTTTTAGATTTATCACATTAAATTTGAGCATCAGGGGGAGTAGTTCAGATTGAAGATGGCTGGGAAGTTTACAGGTGGTACTTTACCACAGAGTTAGGCAACAGTTTGTAGATTTCTTCTCTTCCCATGTCCTTACCCAGCTGCTAAGGATTGTCCTTGTCTTATCCTTACCCAGCTGCTAAGAAAGAATAGAGACTCTAAGGACCAAGTGTAAAGAAAGTTGACTTAAACATTAGTGGCAGAACATTCTTAAAGTTTTGGTAGGGATAGGGACGTTCATTTGGTTGACTTTTCTCATCTTATAATTAATGTCTCACTACATCTTTCTGGAGAGTGACTTTATGAGGGCTGCTCCCTGGTTGTGGGTTGGTGGCTTGGATTATCGTGTGTGCTTGTTTAAGCATTTATTTTTAAATATGACAGCCATTTCAGGATTTGGATCCTGGTAAGAATAATTTTGGATATTGGGTCATTTTCTAGAAATCTAAAATTGGAAGGAGTGACTTTAGAGGGTACTTTTTATACTTACATTTGAGAAAATAAGATGATTGAAGCCCAGAAAAACCTGATTCATTTGAAGGGTGTGGTGAATAAGCAGACTGGATTATCAGTGCTCATTCAAATCAGTACTGCGCTCAGGGTGAGTGTGGTGTTGTTACTCTTCTACGATTCACTTTCCCCCAGGCGACCGATATTCTATCTCTCTTGAGGAGAGAGTTATATGTGGCTGTAGTCAAATTTGGGTACAATACGGAACAGGTGCTTGGCTGTTTTTTGGTGGTTGGCGAGCAGATTCCTAAGCTTCAGTTATTTATGTATTATACTACTCCCTCGAAATTCCACCCAATCTTTACACAACCAGGGCTTTTATTCTTTTAATAACTGTAGAGAAACTTTATTGTGTTTTCTTGGCAGTTTTGACTTTTGCAGTTTATCGAAATATGTATATGATTATATAAAGTATCAAGTCCCATATATATTTATTTGTTATACACAAACACAAGATAATATAATTACACAGATTCAACAGAAACCATGGATAGTAATAGTTTGAAACATTGACTCGTGCGTCCAAATTTATACTGCTGTGCATTGGAGAGCTGTGGTAATTTGAGAAAGGTCTCACTGATCTACCCACGCTGGTCTTGAATTTAGAATCTTCTTGCCTCAGTCTCCAGAGTGCTGAGGTCATAGGCCTGTACCACCACATCCAGCTGGGAAGTGTTGATTTAATGGAGGAAGTGTAGGCTTCCAGTTTGACAGTCATGAGTTTGAATCATGGTTGAGCATCTTTGTAGTTGGCAAAGGTACATCACTTCTCACTTGTCAACTAGTTTAACTGTACACTTCAGAAAAAAAGGTAAAACTTTGTGAAAAATTTCCCCTCATATTTGTGTAAGAAAGCCCTATTCCTAACAGAAGCTGCCTCATCACTGTATATGTAATTTTTATTGTTAAGAAGTGGTAATAGTGTTCTGCAAATAGGGTTTCAGGGCACTGAGTGGGATCCTTTAGTGAGGACTCTGTGGGGGAGACATAATGAAAAGAAGATCTGCTAACCTGCTCATCCATTGATTGAATCCATTCAAGAGCTGGTGGAACTCTGGCCTCCCTTTAGACTTTATTAAATGTGGTGATATGATACTTTTGTCATCTGCACACAGACTGTCCTCCAAACTTTAAGATGTGGAATCAGAAAAGTGGGAGTCCTTCTTGATTCTTCCTCCCTTACAGCTAGCTCATCTACATATCAATATTGTACATTCACCAGTGTCTCTTGCCTGATCTACTTCTGGAATAGTTTGACTTTCCAATTCATCTGATACTTCTCAGTTTCACCAACTTGCTCAATTTTTTTTCTGGCTTTAGGCTGACTTTTCTCTTCCCTGGAACTCTTGCATATGTTGGTCTGCCTGAACACCTGCCTGTCTTTCTTCCTCTATCCTCAGTATTCCATCCAGTTCTCATGTAGCTGTGGTCCAGAAGGTGGGCTCTGAAGCCATTCTTTATGCCTGAATCTTGGCTGTTTTGTTCATATACCCTTTTTCCTCCCTGCATGCCAGTTTCTTTCCTTGTAGGGCATGGATGAGACTGCTGCTTTCCTGCAAGGTGCCTGGATGCTTACATGGATAATGTATGTAGAGAACTTGACTAGAGTTGGGCATAGATTTAGCATATAAATATTCCCTGTCAGGGGTTACTGTCAGGCCTGTCTCTTTATCATCAGTGACCTCAGGCCTTTCTGACATGTGTATCATTTATAATTATTTGTTTGTATCTGGCCATTCTCTACCAATGGGATGGTTTCTTGAGGACAGGGAAGACATCTACATTTGCTGTCATTGATGTGTCTGGCATAGAGTGAAGTTCTTGGGATTCTGAAGGCACAAATTGATGGGGATGTCGTTCTGTATGCTGTTAATATGTGTTGCTCTGATTGATTGATAAATAAAGCTGTTTGGCCAATGGTGAGGCAGAATTAAGGTTAGGTGGGACATTCCAACTAGAGAGAGAGGAAAAGAAAGACAGAACTGAGCAGATGCTGTTAGCTGATGCCAGAAGAAACAAGATGTAAAGGTACTGGAAAGCCACAAGCCATGTGGCAAAGTATAGATTTATAGAAATGGGTTAATTTAAGATGTAAGAGCTAGCTAATGAGAAGCCTGAGCCATTTGGCCATAAGTTTGTAAATAATACAAGCCTCTGAGTAATTATTTTATAGGTGGCTGTGGGACTGGTGGGACCCAGACAAAACTTTCTCCTACAACAAATATTTCTTGAAGTGTATTAATGAAAGAGAGATGAGTGAATAAAAAAGTGAACATGGTGTTGGGGGTGTTGGGAAAGTCTAGGTAAATGCCCAGAGTATCCTTGTTATCTGCTGTGAAGGTGGAGAGCTGTGGAAGTGAAATGGAATCCTAGAAGGAGGGAGAAGTTGTTTTTCCTTGGCCATGTGGCCTGGACAGTTGAATAGTAAATATGTTCAGGAAATCAAATTTGTAAGAAAAACGGATTGGGGCAGTAGTGAGGTTTCTAGGCATTAGAGCCACAGGGCCCAGGAAGGTTTGTGGGGTATGCAGAGCAGGGCTGCTCAGGAGAAGGGGCTTCACCTGAAAGGTTAAGACCTAATCTTTACCTAGGGGTGGAGCCTAGTGGCCCAGTGGTGGTTGATTGGTTAGCATGGATGAGGCTTCGGTTCCAATACCCAGTACTACAAAAAAGAAAAGAAACAAGTGGAGTTGGGTGAGAACCTGGTTTGTTGGGTCTCAGATTCAGCAGGTCTGAGGCGTGGCCCCAGAATTTGCATCACTAACCAGAAGGAATGTAATCTGATACTGCTGGTCCAGAGGCCTCCCCTTTGAGAGTTGGTCTAGAGAGAAGGCATCCTACTCTATGGGCCTGCTTCCTGGGGAATTTCACTTGATTCACTTAAGGATCTTCTATGGGCCGAAGCTGCAGGAGTTCTGCTTCTCAGCCCACTCAACCATTGTTTGGTGGGACTTTCTTCAGACTTTACATCCTTAGTCATATCTAAGAGTATGTCAGGAAACCCCAGTCCTTCTCCACCGACTTTCTCTTACACTTTGAATACTATGCGGACCCTTCAGGGCCTCAGCATTCCGTCCCTTGCTCACCTCCACTACAGCCCCCATACAGCTTGCCTCTGAATTCTGACTCCACCACTTACCGATTCTTTGATTCCGAGTCCTTACCTGTGAAATGGGGTTTGTATTTGAACAGATGGCTGCATGCGGAGCAGAGAGATACATCACATGGCCATGTCACACATACTACGATCATTACAGGTCAGCTACAGGTAGCTGATGTCTTGGTAAAGGTTCCAAGGGCCTTGTTGTACCGATGACAGTGTATGAGAACTGCCCTTGGAAATCTGGTTTTATTCACACCTTCCAGCTGCATACCCTTCTGGTGCCTGGTCACTGCTGCTCTCTCCCGCTCAAACTGGCTCTTTAATGTTTACGTTCCAATGCCTTGGCTGTAGTGGTGTTTATTGTTCTTGGTTTTTAGCTAAGAGATTATCTCAAAGCGGGGTCCCTTCTTGCAGCCCATCCTCAGCTTTTTGCTGTGTGTTACTATGCTCTGTAGTGCTCATTAGTGTCTGAAATTCAACTGTTGGGGTGTTGCATCTACTCTCCATGGCCTGCTCTCTTCACTGGAATGTAAGATGCTTGAGGGTTTGTTGCTGGTGTTCACATGACTACCTTGTGGCTGAGGTTAGAGCAGGAACTAATTGAAGGAGAAATCGACAGAATCCAGAGACATCCAGGGAGAGGGGCAGTGACAGAGGAATGGGAAGATTAGATTGAATTCACGGGGAAGACTGGACAAATTGGCCAGTTGCCTGGAGGACTAAGACAGAAGGCTAGGGAGACATTTGGTTCTAGAATGTTCCTTACCTGAGAGCAAATTTGTTGGCCTCAGGGCCCTGCTACAGACTTCATTAATATCCCAGTATTCAGGGAGGGGGCGGACCTGTTTCTAGGTGACTCGGTTAGAATGCAGGTAGAAAGCCCTGGTTCAGTTCTTCTTCTAGCTGCCCAAAGAAAAGTTATAAATGGGGCAGGCAATGTACTCAGTGTCAGACAAGGCCCTGGGTCCAAGCACCAGCACCACTTTAAAACAATGTTGCTAAATGATTCTGGCCAGAGAGCAGAAATGCAACCAGTTGTCATTTCAGGGAGATACAGTACTTATGTCCACTGAGACCTGCCCAGTCAGAATTAATGGGAGGAAACTCAGGAAGTTGTAAGTAACCTTTCTAGGCGATTCTTCAGCACACTGAACTTGAGAAGCAATGCTTTAGCTTGTGTGTTTACCCCAAGAGCAGCGTGGGCTCTGTCACGTTCCCACTCATTGCTCAACGCTTTGTGTCTTAGTATCTTTCATCATATGTTATTTGAAGTATTGGTACCTTTGGGAACTAAGCTCTATGAATGAGCATTTAGCTATTTTCCCCTTGAAAGTAGCTGATCTAAAACCCCAATCATAGCCTAGGCTTGTATCCTGGCCCACTGTTAAGCATTTCCAATTGCATAGAATTCCATGCCTGGGTCTGGAAACATCAGAAGCTATTTCCCCTGCGTTCTTGGCTAACTGAGGCAAAGGAGCAGTGAGCTAGCTTTGTGCCTTAAAATCCTGCTTTCAGTTAGTGGTGCTTTGAGGTCTGTTTGACCTGGGCTTGGATTCACAGATGGGTGTCTCATAAGGCTGTCTATGGGGGTCACAGCCACTGTCCTTCATCTGACATCCTGTTGGATGTTTCCCCACAGGTTGACACTTGAGATTAAGTGTGGTCCTCCATGGAACCGGAGAACCACAAAGTGAGGTGTGGTCTTTGGATAGCTGAGATTGAGGCAGAGTGGAGTCTGGGGAGTTTTGCTAACAGTACCACCCTCAGGTGTGTACCTGTGCCTGGGCAGCGGCAGGTGCTAGGCAGAGCAGAAGGAGGAAAACAGACTCCGAGGGGTCTCATGCTCTTCGCTCTGAGGCTCTTCTCATAAAGAGGTTTTGAACTTCTGGGGAGGCCACTGCTGTGGGAAAGTAGACAGTGAACAGGATAGAAGTGGCTAAAGCTTTGAGTCCCTGCACAGTGAAGCAAAGCAGCAGTGGTTCAGCGTGGAGGGAAGTAGCCGTAGGCTGAATGGGAAGGCCAGGTGGAGGGAAGAAAGACAGAGAACACAGCAAGGGCATCTGTGCTCCACGGTCCTCCCCAAGAAGATAAGGGAGCTGAGAGCTTCTGCAAATCAATTTCTAAAGCTGGTCGGTGGTGACAGGGACTTCAGGAACTATTCTCAACTCCTCAGTGCCTAAGGAAACTCACTAATGAGGGTGGAAAACCCCACTCAATCAACAAAAGAGCACAATTTCTACTTAAGATTTGCATATCTGCAAATTTTGGAAGTCTTGTTATCTGGGTCTTTGAGTCCATTTAGTGGCACTATGACAGAATACTGGGCAAGTTTTAAATTACTTTTTTATTTTTAAGGAAAAGAAACATTTATCACAGTTTTGAAGGCTTGGAGATCCAATATTGATGGGATTGTCATTTGATAAGGGGCTTCTTGCTACTTTATAATATGGTGAAAGGCATTTCACAGATGCACAAGATGAAGAGTGGCCCGACCTGCTTTTGCTACCCACCTATTTCCAGATCCCTGACACAGCAGAGGTAGACCATAGGGTGAGTGACAACAGGGTGTGGGGGAGGGGCAGAGCTAGGTGACAAGCCTCCTCACTTCTCAAAGGACCCACATCTTAGCCTACTAACACTAGGGTAATAAGAATTTTGGGGAATACATTTAAATCATAGCACTGGGGAATAGGATTAGCAATACTTTTTATTTTCTTCTTTTTGCTAATCTGCATTTCAGACTGTAACATCAGCCTTGTATTTTTGCCCTCAGAGAAAGTAACCTAAAAAAATAATTAGATAATTTTGACTGGCTTTGTAAAGATGGGCCTTTAGTATTATGATTCTTTCTTTGTTCTTTTCTTTTATCCTTAATCTTCTAAATGGCTCGAAGTTAGTTCTGTGTTGCTCAGGCCGAGACTCAAATTCCTGTGTTCCCAGGAGCATCCCATCCCAGCTTTCCTGGTAGCTGGGATTTCCAGAGTGTGACCCACACCTGGTGACTGCTGTTAATTGACAGTCCAGCGTTCCATAGCCCGCATACCCAGGCTCTTCTCAAAGGAGACTTTGCCTGGCACCTCTCCACTTCCAATGCTTCTAGCTTTGTGCTGAAGAGAAGCCCCTCTTGGTTTTAGTTAGTTAGCACCTGAGGGCAGAGCCCTTGACATATCTCCAGTCTGGGAAGAGGAACCTTAGCATATCCCAGATGACCAGACCCTGCCCAGCTTTGCCCATAGGCCAGCCCCAGCGTTCATGTTCACTGTCCCTCATTTATCTCCTGTGAGAGACCTTTGCTCTCCCAGCCTTTCCTTCCCCCAAGATAGAGGTGAAAAAGAAACCTCACCAATTACCTCCTTGGCCTGGTTTGAATAAACATAGTTCTTTTCATCAACTTTTGTTTTATTGTCCCTAGGAGAGAGCTGGCTGCACACATGTGACTCCTTTTACAGAGCTGCTTGTGGACCTGTGAGTCTGACAGGAGCAGCAGGGTGGAGGTCAAGCTCCCTTCTGAGAACATTCCAGCTCTGCCATTTCTGCTGTGTAACTACTCAGAGTGGTTTAATATGAAGGATCATGTAAACTTAAAAATAAAAATCAAATATGAGGTCTAACTCAGTGGTGTGCTGGAGCCAGCTTGTACCAGCTGCCATGAAAATTCAGGAATCCTGTGAGCTGACTGACGTCAGGTTCATCACTTAAATTCATCCATGGTGTGAGTATAGTACTTAACACTGAGGACATTGGCAAGTGCTGTCCATTAGCGCCGCTCCCCTATTCTTTTGTTTTTAAATGAAGGCTGATTGTCAGGCTCACCAGTAGCTGTGTAGTTATGGAAGACACTTCTGTCATGCCTTTCTTTTCCTGCCTCCCACCTAAAAAAATAAATAATAAAAAGCGAGACCTTCATCCTCTGTATCATTTTGCAGCTTGGACTAAGCACATGCCTTCACTCTAGATAGAGGTGTTATGGAAATCTACCTCTGGACTGCCTCAGAAGAACCTTTCCCTCTCTGATAAATGGACAGGTGCAGGAGAAAGCCCTTTCCTTATGCCCTGAAAAATCCAGAATTTCCTGTTTGGAAAGGTAGTGAGAGGATATGATGGCTGGAGCCCCTGCACCCATCCTGTAACCACAAGACAGCAAGCTGAAAAGCTAACACAAAATGTTGATTGAGTAGCTGTGGGAGCCCATTTTCAGGTTCCTGTGTCTTTACCCAGCAGGTCTGCATGGAGGGGATGATTGGACCATGGGCCTGAGTGCAGGTGTCTGAGATGGTCTGCACTTGGCTGTGCTGGGGGGAGGTCTTTTTCTCTACCCCTTAGCTTTTCTATAAATACCCTGGGGCAGAGATAGTCAGGGCCGGGTGAAATAGGTTCTGGGCCCTCTCAAGGCTATCTTGTATTTCTATCTTTTCTCCGAAATCTAAATTCCTTCTATCTAATATTTCCTGCTACTCTCACCCAAGAAAACTCTGGGGAACTGTGGGGTTGGTGGGAAGCCGCCCCACAAGTAGCCCCATGAGATCCTTAAAGCTGCTGAACTGACCTTGGGAGCATCAGCACAACATCGCCCCCCCCCAAACACAACACACACACACACACACACCCCGCCATTCTTGTTAAGTAAACAATAGATGTCCACTCTCTTTAAGCCATTATTGGGGCCAGGTACCAAATTCTTGGGGCAAGAGGATTTTAATGTTGCAGTGCTTTCCACACTCTCAAAGACTCACAGTACATGCCTCCCTGTGTTTTTGAGGGTTAATTTTTCAGAATTCTTTATCTCTGACTCAGTCTGGGGTATAGGCAGGAGGCAGCACCAGATGAGGACCAAGTCAAGAGAAATGAGCACCAGGACCAAGTCAAGAGAAACTGAACAGTGGGCTCCTTTATTTCTGCTTTTGGCAGTAGGAGTTTTCCTGCAAGATGGAAGAGCCCTATTGTGGTTTCCTTGAAGAAGAATGGTCTGTGGGTCTCTACCATGTGCAGGAGCCATGCCTGTTGAGTGGTGGAGGTGGGTTAGTCCAAGTTTCTCCCAAGGGAAACTTAGCTCCCATAAAATGACTTGCCACAGTAGATCTGTGCTGACACTTGTGTCCCCTCATTTGTCTTTGCATTGTTGCTTGACCTTCCGTTTAGAGAGCTTCTAGTTTTTTTGTTGGTTTGTTTTTTGTTTTCTAAATAAATGTTGCCCTGACAGAATCCCTTTGCATTTGAGGGCACCCTGTTCTTCGGTGGCAGTGGTGATGGTGGGGCCTTTTCAGCTCACATGTGATTGTCCCTGCTTGCCAGATCTCCTGTGGTGGTGTCGGGAGCTCAGGCAGTATTGTGTTTTTGGGAGGAAGGTTCCCAGCCCCATCTCTGCTTCTGGGGATTGCTGTAGCTCTGGCTGAGGCATTTTTAGTCCTATGTATACTGGGACTGTTGCTTAACAGTTGTGACTTTTTGTTGTTTTTGTTTTGTTTGTTGGCAATTTGCAGTTCTTCTGTGTCACCTTTTTTGATGACAGTGTCGTCACATCATTGGGACATACCTGAAAGTGGGTTCTCGTTAGTTGCCCAATGCTGTGGCCTCCAGGAAGAGACATTTTTACTATTGGGGAAATTAGTATGAGGGGAATGTTACTGTACTTGTGCATGCCAAACTGATTGAATCATTTAACCAGTATTATTGAGCACTCTTCGGCTCTTTGCCAGCTAGGGCTTAATGAGGTCAGGGCCCAAATCTGCTTTCCTGCTATATCCCTGGCCCATACCAAGGACTTAGAACTTTTTTAAAAGATGAATGGACATAATCATAAATAACTGTAGGATCATTAGATCCAGAGCCCTGCAGCTTTCCATCTACAGCAAATTTTCAGCCAGCGTTCTTATTCTTCATTTCCCTCTGGGACATTGGCAGTATCTGGAGACACTGTGGTTTGTCATGACTGGGTGTGTGTGTGCTTCTGATATGCTCTGGGCCACCACACAGCCCCTCCACACCATACTTTTCTGGATCCAACTACTTCTGGAGTGGAGGAATGCAGACTGAGGGAGTGACAGACAAGTAAATGAGGAACAACATGGTTCAGATATTCCCCAGAGTTCTGTAGGGACAATAGGAGGTGACAGGTTTTTGATAGAACTTGCGAGAGGAGGATTTGCATCGGGATGAGAGGTTGTGTAGGAGTGGATGGTGCTGAGGATGTGAGTAAGGGACCTGGATGGTGCTGAGGATGTGAGTAAGGGACCTGGATGGTGCTGAGGATGTGAGTAAGGGACCTGGATGGTGCTGAGGATGTGAGTAAGGGACCAGCCTGTGCAAAGAACCCTGACAGGTCCTGGGTGCCCTGTGGTAGTGTTCGGATATGAGATTTAAGGTAACAAAGGCCACAGTGGCTCTGAGAGTCATGCTGAGGTATTGAGGACCCTGGGTGACGCCTTTGTTACTTGTGGCTACTATAACAAGTTACTATAAAGTGTTGGGGTCGGGGAGGTGGGCTTAAGCAGCAGGAATTTATTTTCCCATGGTTCTAGAGGTGAGTCTGAAATCAGGGTGCAGGAGACCCTCCAAAGATCTAGGGGAGAGTTCTTCCTTGCCTCTTTAGGCCTCAGGTGCTTCAGGTCATCCCTGTGTTTGTTTTTGTCTTTTTTTTTTTTAACCTATAGCTTTATTATTGTAGTTTTTGCTCCATTTTCATAAAGTCTTCCCTTACCTCTTCTGCTTGGGACTTCTCTTATGAGGGCTCTTGTCACTGGATTTAGGGCCTACCTGGACAGTCTAGGATAATCTCACATATAGTTGTATCCATAATAATGCCACAGTCATAGATTCTGAGATTCCATGGGGTTGTTTTTTTTTTGTTCTATGGGTTTGGGTGGCTTGGGAGGGAAGCTAAACAGGGTATCCTCGGCAGTTATTTGGGTAGCAGAATTGATAGAGTCGATGTGAGCCAGAGATGGCATGAGAATCTGTAAAAGTTAGAGTCGCCTGCTGGCCCTGAGAAATGGACATTGAAATAGGACTGTTTTAGCACTGTCAGTGCAAGCCAGCATTTCCCAAACTTGATTTTCAGCACCTCTTTACAGTTTTAAGCCTTGGGGATCTCTTATAATGTTGGTTTATATTGGATAGTTGTATTTCTTAATATTGATAGAAATTTTGGAAATTAACAAAAATATTTGAAACAATTTTTTTATATTTGCTCATTTAAATATAATAGTGGGTCAGTTTCACTTGTTTTTGCTGTGTACATGATGCTGGGGACCAAATCAGAGCCTTCTGTATGCTGAACAAGCTTTCAGTGATGTACCTATACACCTTCAGGCTTAGGTGTTTTTTTTTTGTTTTTTGTTTTTTTTTTTTTTTTTTAAATAAGAAACAACTCTTCTCACATCAAAAGAATCGATGAAAAAAAGGATGTTTTACATTTTTGCAGATCTCTTGAATGTGTGGCTGTTCATAACTGGTTTTGCATTCATTCTGTTGCAGTATGTTGTTTTGATTGAAGACATGAAGACAGTCTGCCCTCTCACAGAGAAGGAGCTGGGAAGTTCTTGAGAGCTGAGGGGCCTCTGACTTAGCCTAGGCTGTTGGGTAGATAGATTGATGCTGATCCTAAACCAGTGTGCCTCCGAAAGTTTATTTATTTTTTTTCCCTGAAGGTGGAGAAATGTAGTAAGGGGAGGGGAGATAATGAGTCCCCCCCCCCCCCCCCGGTGTTTTCAATTCCAGAAGTCTCTGAAGAATAAAAATTGAAATGTATATTAGTGGAAGCTGAAAATTTGTAGATTTAGGGGTGAATAAATCATGCCTGTGATAGCATGAGGATTGGCAGATGTTAGAGTTGCCTGCTGACCCTGAGAAGGGGAACTTTGTAGAGTTTGACTCCCTGGACCCTGGGTTAGACAAGTGGCCAAGAGGCCATTTAAAATCCTGCAAGAAGATCTTCATTTTCTTGACCTGTTGAGTAATTTTTGTCTTTGGGATCTTTGCTCATAGCTCCTGCTGCCTGCCCTGTTTATTCCCTTATCACTGTGATGTGATTGCTCACTGCTCACATGTGTGAGTTCACACACAGTGTCTAAACCAGTGTGTGCTTGTTCACCTTTGGCTCTGTCGGCCCCAGACACTGTTCATTTTCTGCAGCAGGGGCTGTACCTTTTTTTTTTTTATTTTTTAAAATCCGATCTGATATGTCATAAAGGAATGATAATAATTGCTGGCTGGATCTGGGAATGGGGCAACAGTCATTATCAGCAAATGGTTATTAGGAACCTAAGTCACAACGTGGTCCAGGCTCTGGCCATGCCAGGATGTGGAAGAAATGGTTCCTGCTTTGAGAAGTTGGGATGGAGCATACCTGATCTGTGCACAGGGTACCATGGTCATTCAAAAGGTGTTGGTAGAAACAAACCAGTGATGCATGTTCTGTTCTTGAGTGTTTAGAGGTGGTAGGTGTTGCCTAGGCTGAGTGGAGAAGGCCTGGGCAGAAATTCTGAAAACAGGGATAGGACTTTTCCTCTCCTTTCTTTCTTTCTCTCTCTCTCTCTCTCTCTCTCTAAAAAATAGATTTACTATTTTTATTTTTTTTGGTGTATGAGTGTTTTGCCTGCGTGTTTATCTGTATCCTGTGTGCATGTGGAGGCAGGAGAGGGTGTTGGATCCTCTAGAACTGGAGTTGCAGACAGTTTTTAGCTACCATGTGAATGCTGGGAATTGAACATGGGTTTCCGGAAAAGCAGCTGATACTCTTAACTGCTGAGCCATCTCTCCAGCCCCTTCTTGTTTCTTAGAACATCTCATGTAGCCCAGGTTGGCCCTCTAACTCCATTTGCAGCAGACCTCCCTGTAGGTGAATGTTTTGTCTGGGTCCTGCCAGGCCCCACGCGGTCCAGCCCACCCGGCGGTCCCGCAGCCACTTATAAATTAATCACTCAAAAGCTTATATTAATTACAACTGCTTGGCCATTAGCTCAGGCATATTACTAACTAGCTCTTATACTTAAATTCAGCCCATTTCTATTAATCTATGTTTTGCCACGTATTTTGTGGCTTTACTGGTCTACAGGCATGTTGCTCCTTCCAAGGCGGCTGGCGTCTCCTGACTCAGCCTTCCTCTTCCCAGAATTCTCCTTGTTTGTTTATCCCGCCTATACTTCTTGCCTGGCTACTGGCCAATCAGCANTTTATTTATCAATCAATCAGAGCAACACATATTCACAGCATACAGACCAATATCTCCATCATTTCCCTTTTTCTTTCTATTTAAAAGGAATGTTTTAACTTCAACATAGTAAAATTACATAAAACAAAACAGTTATCTAGCAAAAATCACAGTTACAATATCTATTTGTATTTGGCANAATTAAAATATTTTATCCTATATTTGTGAGTCTAAAGTTTTATATCTAATTTATATTTTATTATAACTAAGGAAAACTATAATTATAACTATCTAGTCTTCAACTACATCAAAGACCTCAGAAGGATATAATACTACCTAAGTAAAAATCTAGAATGACAGACAGCTGGCTACCTGGACAGTCACCCAAAGTTCTTCTGTAATGTTGGGGCATCCATTCTTCAGCCTACAGGTCTAGAGTCTCTCAGTCACTTTTTTTGTGTCCTGTAGAATGTCTCTAGTCTCTTGTGAAGCAGGAACCTGAAGGACCATCTTGTCTTGTAAAGTTCAGTGGTCACCTTTCCATGAGTCCTGCATGTCCAGTCGGTATAACATTTTCTCAAGCAGTCCAGGCAAGAACAGGCTATTTTTGTCAAGAAGAAGATAAACTCCATATGCAGTGTCTTCGACGCCCATCGTTCTCTTTGAAGTAAATCAGT
>LZPO01066461.1:49884-68975 GCA_001675575.1 Neotoma lepida | reverse complement strand
ACGTGTTCCACGTGGCTTTACCTGTGCGCAGTTACATGTTGCTTTCTGGGCGGCAGAATGGCGTCTGCCCAGCTCTGCTCTCTGCTTCTCTTCCCCTAGTTCGAATGTCCCGCCTAACCTTATTCTGCCTCACCATTGGCCAAACAGCTTTATTTATCAATCAATCAGAGCAACACATATTCACAGCATACAGAACAATATCTCCATCACCTCCCAATCTACCTGCTTTCACCCCTCAAGTCCTGGGATTACAGTTCTAACATATTTGACTGGGATCTACTATATATCTGTATATATACTAGCCTGGAACTAGAGATCCTCCTCCTCTCAGCCTCTCGTGGGCTGAGATTACAGGTGTGTTCGGCATAAGACGCGGGAAATTGGACATCATGTTGGGAGGAATTGCTTATTTTTCTTTTAAGTGAGAATATGTCGAGTCTGTCAACTTGAATGTGTGTTTTAGGACAAGAAACAGGAAGTGATGGAAACTAATGGAGGAAGACAGATGAGCCTGAGCAAGGCAAGAGTGGCAGAGATTGAGCACTCCAGAGGGGGGACAGCTTTGATCGCCTCTTGAGAAAGTAGAAGAGACATGACTTCCATGGGAATCCCTTGAATTTTCTAGACATTTCCAGAGTCAGTTTGATTGTGCCAAGGCTTTTCTCAGCAAGAATAATTTGTCTGGCAGCCCATATGCAGTGTGCCCCTCCACACAGTGTCATGTCAGCTGTGTTATGGGTCTGCTGTTCTCCTCTTGTGGTCACTTCATTCACGGAATAATCCAGCAAGGTGATTGACAAAGGACTGTTGAGAACACTGGCAGGAGTGCAGAGTTAACAGTGCCGTGTGTGTCTGAAGTGTTGTTGAGATGTTTAAACTGCTGATTTGCTTCAAGGTGTGGAGGACCTATGAAACACTAGCTCCAAGGTGGCGCTAATCATTTTTCTCCTCAGTGCTACGAGGAAAGACAGTACTGACACTGCTCAGATTTTATTTATTTTTACTAGAGCTACACACAGGACGGTCTACGGTAGTAGACAGTATGGAAAATACTTTCTGAGTCGGTTGCTTTTATTTGGTCAGTTTTAAATGAAAACTCAACTGTTTGGAAGATTCTTTGTGAGTTGGAGATATTATTTAAATTTCTAACACTATTTGAAATTACTTAGAGGTTATTAATTAATCAAACTTTTTGAGATTATGTATTCGTTTACTCAGGACTCGCTATTGGCCTCCCAGGTGCTGGGTGATACTGGGGTGTGGAAAGGAAATGAAGCCTGCTGCCCATCTCCCTGAGAAGAGTGCTTCTCAGAGTAACTATGGTTAGGGGCTAGATTGTTTTAAAGTTAATTTTTACTGTTGTAGCCTGATATGATAAAAATGAAATGTAGTTCTTGGATGTCACCTTGCTGTGATGTCACCTTATGCTTATTGTGTGTATATGACCTATGGAGAAACAGTACTGGTGTCCGCCTGCCTTTGGGGTAGCACTTCCTCAGGCAAGTATACTTCCAATTCACTGAACCCATTTAAAACAATTTCTAAAATGATAGGTGTATTTTTTTAAATATAAGATTGAGGACTAATATATACATTGAGTAGTATGTAAGTGTCAGTTACACAATAATAGACAGTATTTACTGGGTCTGTTGTTCTTAGTGCAGTTGTGTATAGTTGGGTCTATGCCAGTCTCTGTTTCACTAAGGTGAGTAGAACTAGCTCCTGTTTCTAAGTGAAGAAACTGAGGCCCCAAAATTCCTTGACTAGTCAGTGCCGTTTTTAACATTAGGTTGGACCTGGACTTTGGAGCCTGTGCTGTAACTGTCATGTTTTCTGTAGAGAGAGCCTAAAGGTGCTGTGGGAGGGAGTTCAGGAAAGAGAGACACTTGGAGACACTGCGGGGTGCTGGCAGGGAGGGTGGGTGGGCTCTGCAGCTCTGGCTTAGTGGAGCTGGGCCATTGCTGGTGTGCTGGCAGCTTGGTTGTGGGGGAATGTGGGGGATGGTGGTAAGTGCACATGATTCTCTGTTAAATTAATCTCAGTAGTTCATGCCTAATAAATCCAGTGTGGGGGAGAGGGTAGGGCCCAGGAGGTTGTGAGGGAGGTGGCTTCAGTAACCAAACCATGAAGTAAAATGAGCCTAAATAGGACTGGAGAAGTGGCAGTTAGTGATAACTGGTCAAAGGAAGTGAGAGAGGGGTGTGGACAGTGTTCAGATTTCTTGGGACACTGTTAAGCTACTGTGCAGGGTCCTGTTACTTGAAGACTTCAGAGTGACGCATGTGACGCATTTGTGCTAGATCTGTAGTGACATGTCAGGCATTCAAATTAGCACTTCGGCGTTGAATTGAAAGTAGTCAGACCTTGCTACCCACCCTGAAGAATTCCAGCTGACTTTAGCCAGTCAACTGGTTAAAGTCTTAGTTTAGAAAGGGTCCACATAGCTCTGGTTTTCTGCTAGCCCATTTTAAAATTTCCCCTTGAACACCTGCCACTGGCCTTCTTCTGGGCTACTTTGGTGGCAGTTAATAGCCAAAACTGCCTGGTGGGATTGTGATGGATGCCTGAAGAGGTGGGAGTGAGCAAGCTTCCTGAAAATGGAAAGGGTGGAGAAGCTACGAGGTGCTAACTGAGGCTCGCTGTTCAGACTGGGGCTTTTGTGTTTTGTTTTGTTTGTTTGTTTGTGTTTTCCTTGACTCCGGAATTACAGTTGGTGGCTCTGTTTGTGAACAGCTGACCGAGGATGAGTGACACAATCACTAGGACTAAAAACAAAGTGGAGAAACTGCTCTCTCCCCTCCCACAGCCTGGCTTCCCACAGCCTGGGGAAGGGCTGTCATTAAGGATGGGGAGAAGGAGAACCGAAAAGAAGGAGAACCCCATAGAGGCAGTGAAGTTAGTTAACTGCAGAATTAACATCCGTGGACACAGGCGAAGACTTGTGTTTAATGTCTCTGCCTCAGATCCTGTGTCACACCTGGCCACAGTATGTGATTGAAAATATGACTGAAAGGATGAATTTACATTAGAAAGTTTGCAACCCAAAACTCAACTGGGCCCGGGGCTCTCCTTAGCAGTGGCGGATCTCAAGAGAAAGCCATCTTTTGTGACTAATTCTGGGTAGGGGAAACTATCAGATATTTAGGTTCTTTCCCCTGTCTTATGTTTATGCAAATCTAAAAGTTCAAGTATTTTTCTCCTGCGGTTTTCCTGGAATCTTTTGGAGAGCCACATCCAGGTGTTTGGTATCAGCGGGTGACAAGCATTTGAATGGGCTTTGAATGTGAATTAATGGGATACAATTATTTAAATGAGTGAAATAAATGCTAAGTATACTGTATAATTGGAATCAAAGGCTCTCCTACTTTAAAACAAGGGAGGAACTGCCTGCCTCATAGGCTACTCTGGTTGGAATGAGGGAGGTTGTTAAGGGATATTGAAACTCTGAGTGTGTGTTTGCTACTCAGTGGTTGTGGACATTGCTATCTAATCCTTTAAAAGTTTTTAAGCACCCAGTCCTGTGCGTGGCTGGTCTTGTAGGTGCTGGCCGTATAAAGGACACGATGGTAATGATTATGATGATTCTGTGTTAAAAATAGTCAGTGTATGCCAGTTACCGCTCTGTGTCACAATGGGAATGTGAAGTGGGCAGCTTCACCTCCATTTCACAGAAGCAGAGTAGGGAACCAGGATTCTGGGTTAGGTTAGTTGGAAACGCTGCTTGCTTCAGAGGTCTTACTGTCTTGGAGAATGCCATATGTAATAGCCAAAGATGCAGTTCCCTACTGTCACCAGTAGCAGCCTGAGGCATTGTTTTTAGAGATCCCTGAGGTGGCCACTTAAGAGTCAAACCATCGTACCACCTAAACCTTCACTTCTACCTAGAACTCAGCCCCGGTTTCTCAATCTGTAAAAAGAGTTCTTACCATGCCTACATTACTTAGGAGTTATATGAAGATGGGCACGCATGTACTGCCTAAATAAAATCCCAGGGAGAGAGCTATCACCGTTACCACGATTAAGACATTTTCTTTTGCTTTCAGTAGGCATAGGTATGAAGGCAGATCTTGCTGTTTTGTGCCAGGTTCATCCTTTGGTTTTCTTTCAGGTCCCATAGTTAGTGATTGTCAGGCTTGAGGTGTGGTTAGGATAGGAGGTGAATATTAACAGCAGTGTAGATGGTGGTGGGTATAAAAAGCCAGCCTTTTGGTGTGACTTTGATGCAAATGTGGCCCCGGATTCCTTCATTACCCGACTATTAGATCACAGTTGGGTTTTCTTGGGGTCTGTCCAGGACCCTTGTCCCTTCTCGGTTTCCTGTCTTTCTGTGCACCTCATCCCCTAGGTTTGAGTTGTTACCTACAAGTAGACACTAACTCAGAACCCTCTGGCCTCCAGACTGTCATGTCCACGTGCCTTTGTTACTTTGACCCCATTCAGATTGGTTGTCTTCAATGCAGACCTATATAACTGGCTGCTCTCCCCCTGCTTAGAACCGTCAGTGTGTGTGTGATAAAAACAGAATTTCTCTCGATGGCCCACCACACCCTATGTATTCTGTCCAGTTCTCAGTGCTTCAGGATTAGCTTTCAGCCGCATCCTTGCTCCTGTTCCCCAAGTGACAGTATCCTTTCATCTTCCCAACCTGATAGACATCAGACATGCTTTTCCTCTGTCTTCCCTCATTGCACATACATCAGTGCTTGTTACCCTGCCTGTGAGTTGAACCTTTTGTCATGACGTGCCTCTTCTTATTGCTGGTAATTCTCATGTCATGACGTTTTTTTTTATCTGATGTTAACTTGAGTCCTCTTATGTTTAGAGTCTATGAATCTGCTTCTGTCCATTTACTCCCAGTTTATCTGTCTTTAAAGTGTCACAATTTCAAAGTTCCGCATGTAGTTGGGCTTTTTTCCCCCCCCTTTTGGATCCCGTTGATAATACTTCATCTTAAGCACTCCACAACTGTTTAGATAGCATTTAATATAATTATTGCTCCAGCTGGACTTGTCTATTGTTTCCTTTCCTGTTCTTGTTAGATTATTAGACACGTCTCAACTTTCTTGTCGAGATGTTGGTTATACATTTGCATGTGTGCGTGGTTGCTTTAGGAATTACATAGTACACTCCTGATTCTTCATATTCTCTGTTGTGTTAATGTGGTGTGTCCTCATGAAAGAGGTCAGAACTTTGGCATTGTAAGGGTCCTCTTAGAAAAAGATCCTTCAAAATCGGAGCTCATCTCAAAGGCCACGTTCCCACCTGTCTGGCTTCTCAGACTGGGCTAAACTCTTCTTTGTTCTCTTGAGCAGACAGCATTTCTGTCTGGGATATATTCCACACTTGCCATTTGCCAATGGTGGATTCTCTAGTTTTTTACTGCAGTGCTGTATTTATAATTACTTGTTGATTGAATGGAGGGGGAGCCTGAATTATGGCTTGTGAAATTCAAAAGACTTCATAATGCTGTAAGGGTGAAGGCATGGAAGTGGCATGATGTAAGCATTCAGATTGAAATGCATGAAATTGTCAAGTAGATTAAATGCAAGTTAAAATATTAAAAAACAGGGCACTCAATAATAGATCAGGCACAGTGCTAAACTCTGCAACATTCTATCTTATGTGACTTTAGCCCTGTAAGTTATTCTTGTTTCCTTTTAAACAAAGAGATGAGATAGAGAGGGGTCTGTTAACTTGGTCCCAGTGCTAGGTGTGAGCTCTGCCTTCTAATGCAAATCTATGAGATTCCAACATACAGAATATCAGCCAGACTGGACCACTGATTGTCATTGAGGCTTTGCATCTTCAGTCATAGGGAAATGCTTTGATTTGTGGCCAGAGTTTGGTAGGGGAAAGGCCTCCAGCATTACTGATGACCTGTATAGAATTATGCTAGATCTTTCTTTAGCTTCTTCAGAGGGGAGAAACAGAGAAAAGCCCTTCACAGTTTTTGGATAAGGCCAGGCAGGTCAGGACACTATTTCAGGAATACTCAGTGCAGCTAGGAGGTGGGCAGGACAGAAGCAGGGTGAGTGACAGGCAGTAGATAGACCCTGCATGCACTGACAGGCCACAGTAAGAGGGGTGTTTAGAATACTTCAAAGGAAGGAGTGTAAAGTGTGTATGGTGAGAAGTGTTACAGTTACTGATGAAGTATGGGAGTGAAAGGTTCTTCCTTAATGTTTCAGGTCACTTATACCTGTTAACCATGTGCATTGCCCAATGGCTTTAAACTCTGCCTGGAATGGAGATTATCATGCCATCTTGGGTATGAACATCATATCATTCAGTCATGGATAGGAGCATTTTTCTAACAGGGGTCAGCAGACAACCTCAGGGGTCTGAGAGAATGCTCTTTTGAGAGAGAGGTACAGGCCAGGAAAAGTAATTATAAAGCTGTTTCTGAAACCTTTGTGTAGTGGGTATTTGCCCCGCCCATGACCTTGGGCTATCTGGCCGCATAGAGGTGGTGCCTCTTGCCTGCCTATGTGACCTCTTGTAAGGGAAAAGGGAGAGGGTCGCGATCTCTCTTGGACATGGAAGGCTTCTTGGGAAGAAAACTTATTTGTTAAGGGATGAAATGGAGATCACACACTCACTTATACAAAAAGAAGCGATGCCGTTGCCTCTTCATCTCCCAGGGAAAGATGCGGAAAGCTCTAGACCAGGTTACAGAACCATGTGCCAGGAAGCCTTCCCTTTATAAGAGGTCACGTAGGCAGTCAAGAAGCACGGCCTCTCTCGGGCCAGCTAGCCCAAGGTCATGGGCGGAGCGAATGCCCACTACACCTGTGTCTGGGTAGCAGCTAAGGGGCTGGTTTTCTGCTTATTTGTTGTCTTCATCTCTGGTGGAGAATTTGGTCCAGTTCCTTGAATGGTCCCGAGTTTGCTAGAGGACTAGGTGATCAGGACTGTTGAGAGTGTCTGCATGGCTCTGTTTATTAGATGGTAAGGGAGGAAAAGGGCATGAGTGGGTGTGTGTATGTGCACAAGTGTTCGTGTGCCATTTATTAATCTGCCTTTGATATGGTCTTTGGAATTTGTGCTGAGCTGGCCTTTTTTGTTTCATTTCTTGAGTAAGAATTAAGCAGTTTCCAAACTGGTGTCAAAAGAAAAATGTGTTCACTTCTCCAAAGAGATCTTTTTCATTTAGAAAAAAAAAAAAAAAAAGATGTGTGTGTGCACGCACATGCATGCTTGCTTGCCCCGTGCCACACACATGGAGGCTGAAGATAGCCTTGGGAGCGGGTTTTCTCCTGTGGGTCCTGGGGATCAAACTGCACCTAAGTGCCTGTAGTTAGGTCTGCACCTAAGCGCCGCTACTGGCTGAGCCATCTCGCTAGCCTTAAAATATTTTATTGAAATTAAAAGATTGCTTTGAAAGTGATCCAGAAAAATAGCAACCTCAGCATTCATATGTGAGACTCATGGTTGCATTAGGAGTTTGCCAGTAGTCCCAAATATCTTGAGTTTTCTATCTATATAGAATCTGAAAATATAGAGAAAAATGTAAACACTGGCTTTTTCTGTTAGCGTGCGCTTCTCTAAGCATTTGTTTTTTCTAAATTTGCTTTAAGGCATATACTGTATTGTCTTTTTCGATACAAGATATCACCATGTAGCTCTGGCTGGTACTCATATGTTCTTGCCTTTGCCTCTGGAGTCTTAGGGTAGCAGCATGTGCTGCTGTACTTTCCGGGTAAGGCTTGTGTTTTAGTTGAAGTCAGAAGAAGTGTAAGAGCCCTCCTTTATCCGTGTTCTAGCTACTTTTGGAACAACTTTGTTACCTTTGTTACCTACCTATGGAAGTTTCATACCTGAGTAACATGGTGTGGTGTAATGCTACCTTGGGCTACAAGGTGTAATGGCTGTGATCTGTCTCCCTGTTGGTGCAAGGAGAGTCATTGTAACAGTGGATGGTTGTTATTCATCTATTTAGGGAAGTCTTTGAAGAGGTTCAAGGCTCATAGGGAGGTAGCTATTTGTGTCCCTTACAAGTAGCTCTGGCTTGGCAGTTTAGAAGCACTCTGTTCCAAATTTTGGACTCTTTCTTTTCTAATTACACCTAATTAATCTTGGCAAAGCGTGCAGAGCAGTCACAGTAGCTTCTGTGTGAATGCAGGTAATGCACATCATCTTTTGTCTAAATCACTTAAAGCTGCCTGATGCTACCACTGTCATAGCCTGCTTTCTCAAAGTTGGATCTGCAGACACCGTCAGGTTGGAGAGGATGATTTTCCTTTAAGGGGAGTCTGTTGGTGCAGCATTGGAGTTTGAGAAATATTGTCAACAGTAGAAAACACTTGAGTGTGTCTTATTCTTAACTCGTTTGAATTTTTTCCATCCGTGTTTGTGCATTTCATATACTTCAGAAAATAGACAACCCATGTAGATTTGGCTTGCCATGCTCTTGGTCTTTACCTGTTTTTGTAGAACCCCATTTGATGTGGTGAAGGCAGGGGTAAGTGAGCTGAGTCAGTTGAGAGTAGAAAGAGATGACTGCAGAACCAGCTGAACTCAAAAGCCTCGTATTTCCTCTTGAGTAAATCACAACACTTGGGAATAAAAAATAATGCTGACACTCAGGGTTTCCCCCAATGCTTTAGTAGCAAATAACAGGCAAATTTATACCCAGTTTTCTTATGCTACTCTTTCATGACTCCATGTGTACCCCTGCTGTTTCAGACACTAAGGCTACAGACATTTTTATTAACTGCTCATTAAGGTTGATCAGAATCTTACTGACTTAAAATATACGTTATGTAGTTTTGTCTTAAAATTTTGAATAATTAATTTGAAAATGAGTGACCAGTTTGAGGTGTCTTTGGATATGGTTAAGGATTCTGTCTTCTGTGTGGATCATCATTTGAGTGGTCACCTCAGCTGGGAGATTTATTCTAGAACTCAGTGATAATCTGGGCAGGGCAAGGAGGTCATGCCTTTTTTTTTCTTTTTAAAATTTCTAAAATTCTAGGCTATTAGTCAGGCTTGGTGGCACATACCTTTAATCCTAGCACTAGGGAGGCAGAGGCAGGCAGATCTCTGAGTTCAAGGCCATCCTAGTCTGCAAAGCCATTTCCAGGACAGCCAGGGCTACACAGAGAAACCCTATCTCAAAAAACAAGAACAAAAACTAAACAAACATCAACAACAACAATAATAATATTCTAGGCTATTTTTTTGATGTGTTGTAACCTTAGGGAAGTTTTCCCACATCTATTCAGGAGGTCATTTTAAGGATAGTAGGAGTAGCATTGTGTTTTTAGACCACATTTGCATGTGACATTTGTTCTTTATGTTATGGAAATGTGCACTAGTATAACATTTATCACTGTCCTTACCTGTGAGGTGGATTTGACCACAGAGCACCTAAGTTGGTAATGATTGACTAGGTAACACTTTGTAACACTAGTGACCTCCAACTCCCCGAGCTGTATGTGGTGGGGCATGCTTACCACCACAGAGCTTATTACTAGAAACCTTTCATTTCTGTCTTGAACTCAGGGGTCTTGGATAAGTTAGATGGGAGAGCTTTGTTGAATCTAAAATAGGGCTGAGAACTAGGGAGATTGCTTAGCACCGGCCGCTCTCCCAGAGGACCCAGGTTTACTCACATGGTCTGTAACTCCAGTTCTGATGCCTTCTTCTGGCCTCCACAGACACTGTATGCATGTGGTACACAGACATTCATGCAGGCAAAACACCCATGCACATACAAATAAATGAACATTAAAAAAAAATAGGGCAACAAGGAAGGAGAGTCAAACTATGAGTGTCTTAGCACAGTTAGTTCCAAGTAAAACACTTTATTATGATTTTGGGTTGTGAGATGGCCCAGCTGCTAAAGGAGCTTGCTGGCAAGTCTTTTGACTAGATATTTCAATCCCCAGGACCCACAAGCTAGAAGGACAAAACCAACTCCCACAAAAGCTTGAAAAGTTCTACAATCTCTTATTTCTGTGTGTGAGGGAAGGAGCTGTTCACTTTTTTTCTTTTTCCAATTTATAAGCTAAGGGTTCATGGAACTCACAGAGCAATTAAAATAGTAGGACATTTGTAGTAGTTACTCATCTCCCTCCTGTGACCAGATGCTGTCCAAGAGGTAATGTAGGAGAGGGAGGATTTGGGCTTAAGGGTGAGGTAATAACAGTCTATCATGGCAGGGAACTCATTGTCTTAGGAGTTTAAGGTGGTTGAGTATACAGAACCCACAATGAGGAAGCAGAAAGGAGAGCTGGTCTCATCCAATTCGCTCCTTTCTCTTAAGTCTAGGTCCCCATCTCCTGAGATGGTGTCACCATAGTCAGCATGAGTCTTCCTGCTCAGTTTTACTTTCCTAAGGACACTTTACATACTGAGAGATGTGTTTTCACCGTGACTTTGATCCTGCCAAGCTGACAGTCAAGACTGACTAACCTCTGTGCCCTATGCCTAGACTCAGTGTTAGCATTTACAGCAGTCGCTTGATCTTTCCCGACTGGTGTGTGCATTGGTTTTGGTTTCTTCTCTCTTAATTATTGTCCTCTCAACTTCTTTCTCTTACAGACAACAATAAGCTTAGATTGACTTGAAGCGTTTCTGTTCTCTGCTTAATCAGTGTGTTCTCTTGAACAGGATGAACTTACCGCTGTGAATGTAAAGCAGGGTTTCAACAATCAGCCAGCCTTCACTGGAGACGAACATGGCTCTGCCAGAAACATTGTAATCAACCCATCAAAGGTAATGCTGTTTCCTGTAACTCCTGAAAAGGGGTATTTGTGATACCCTTGTGTGTATGTGATGTGTGTGTATGTGTGTGTGTGTATGTATATATATATATATTATATGTATATACATATATATGTATATACATATACATGTATGTATGTATATATCTGCTATTTAAGCCACATTCCATGTTCCAAATTTCCTCCTGTTTGCAAACTATGAAGCACACCTGGCATTAGTTGTCAGTCATTCCATTCTGAAACTACCACAGTGTCCTTTTCACTGTCTACTTATTTTCCAAGGCTTCATGGCTGCCATTATAGAAGGGTCTGGGCTAGTTTTATACTACTGCTGTACTCTAGATTTATTTTGTTTTCCTATTACAGTTCAGGTTGACTATTTTTGCTATGACTATATTCACTGCTTTATGTCAGGAGGAGTGCAGTTGCCCAATTGTTGATCATCATTCAGTCATTGTGATGCCCACTGTCTTCCTACATTATAAAAATAGCAGTTTCTACTTCTTGGTGATTACTAGTTATTGTTACTATTTTTTAATTGAACTCAGGACTTCCAGACTGTGCGTATGTCCTACCACTGAGCTGTACCAGAAGCCCCGCCTAAGGATATTTTGAAATCATATAAATAACCTAGACTTAATAAATTTCACACAAAGGTTTGATGATGTTTTCTTTCCCTCTACACATCCCCCCTTTTTTCTTTTGCCAGGGTCTCACCAGGTAACCCTGACTGGCCGGGAACTTGCTCTATAGCCCAGATTGGCTTTGAATTTGTATCAACCTTCTTGTCCCTGTCTTGTGAGTGCTGGGGGTACAGGCATGCCTAGCTCACTGATGGTTCTTGCTGAATGGTATATTGTGCTTGGGGCTGACATGGTTTTCTGCTTATTATTCCTCATGTGTGCATTAGCTTGAGTTCTCCTGTGAAGAGCTCCCTTTACACTTCATTCTTTCAGTCACTATGGATTATTCTAGTGTCACTCACAAGTTCCCGGTTTTATTTTTATGTGTTATGATTTATTACCTTCGTTTTTCTTTTGGCTTTTTCTTTTCAGTGTTTAGTTCACATCAGAGAGTAGGAGTTCCTTAATGTGTTATGAACTACTCAATTGTTGGTTCTTAGTATCAAGATTTATGATAATTTAAGTAACCAAGTTAACAAAAATAACACTTATTACAACTTGGACCACTTTTTCTGTGAGGTCTATTCAGAGACCTAATATTTCTTATGTGAATTTGATTTTATTTTCCAATATTTAAGTAGGGGCCTTTTGAACCTGGTTAAGCATCCCCACCATTCTTACTGTTCTGCAGCATCTTCCAGGTTCATCTTGTTCTGTGTCTGCCACTGGGTGCTAGGCAAGCTCAGAAATTCTGGAGTATCGTTAGTTCCAGGCCCTCTCTGTGGACAGAGGACGAACACCTCTGTCTAACTTGCCTGTTTTGTCTGCCTACCGGCTGTTACTGTTTCCAGCTGTACATCATATAGTATTTCCTTTCCTTTCCTGTTTGGTCTTTTGTCTTCCTTTCCCTGAAGTGAGAGTTGCTCCCTGCAGTGCCAGCAGAGTTTGCTTGGTGTTGCAGCATACACAAAATGTTTCTGAGTAAACTCATTCAGTGCCATCACAACAACCAAGTTTCTGTGTAAGATTTACAATTTTTCTACACTACCTTTCGTCCTTAGACCAACTTTCGT
Organism: Neotoma lepida; assembly: GCA_001675575.1. Lineage (NCBI taxonomy): Eukaryota > Metazoa > Chordata > Mammalia > Rodentia > Cricetidae > Neotoma > Neotoma lepida. The sequence goes on along the minus strand of LZPO01066461.1, from coordinate 56,552 downwards.
TAAAAATGTATGGTCAGAGTTGGAGGGAAGAGGCTTGGGAGGGGCTGGGGGAAGGAAAGGAAGAGGGAAAGTGATTATTTATGTTTTAATTAAAAATGCAAAAGATTATAGTCAGAATATTATGTTCAGAAGTTTATTGAATTAAATATCTTTTTCCATGGATCAATTAGATGTATAGATAGGAGTGGTTTTGCTCATGTTTTTTTTTAGTGGTTGATTTTTAAATTCTTTTTACATCATTATTCTTTGATATTAAAATACTTTCACTTGCATGAAATTAAAAACTTCATATACAAGGAAGAAATAAAAAGCACAAGTCAGTATGTATACTTCTTTTCTCTCACACACCCACAAATAATTGACCGCTAAATCATCAGTGGAAATACTATTGAAAAGATGTGACAGAGAACAGAAGCATTTGTGTATGTAGTTCCATTTATCAGACACAGTGATATTTTTAAGTTTGTCTTTTGCGATCTTTATGCACTTCATGTGACAACTATAATTAATGTGATTTAATACATAGTTTTACATATGTAATTCAGTATACTTAATGTTTGCCACTTCACCCTGTTTTAGTGTATAGATCTTGGGCAGTACACACATTCACATTGCCGCATAACCCTCACCTTACTGCCTGTCCCCAGAACATTTTCATCTTTCTTAAGTGATCTACTGCCATGTCCTGCATGGCTTGGTCCTGGACACCTGACTGGGGCAATTCGGAAAAGAAGAAGCAACGTACATTGAAGAAATGACAGGCACACATACAGAAAAGCTGGGATCAGATGGGCTGTGCTGGCTTTGACGGAGGGCACCTCCGGCAACCTGGAAATTCAGCATTTTATTATGTATAGCACAAGGAGGAGGGGCTACCTAGTCTGGGCAGGAGGTGTCTCTAGACGGACAGTTTCAGTCTGCAAATGTCTCGGAGGAGGAAACTACCACCTGCTTTCTGCACACATTGTTCGCACATCCTTAAAAGCTTTGTCTTTATAAAAACCAAGACCTTGCCTCAACTAAAAAGGAGTAATCTGTCTCCTGGAATTTGTCCTCCACATGCTCTGGCATGGATGAGCCTGGACACTCCCACCCCCCCTTCTCTTATATATGCAAATTATAATAAAATTAAAAAGATAAAATAAAAGGCTGTTGTCAAATATAGTAACATGGGTTAGGGGTTCAGTGTGTGGATTTTGGGCATTCAGTGTTTAGTTCACATCAGAGAGTAGTTCTTTAATGTGTTATGAACTGCTCAATTCTTGGTTCTTAGTGTCAAGTTTTATGGTAATTTAAGTAACCAAGTTAACAAAAATGACACTTATTACAATTGGACCACGTTTTCTGTGAGGTCTATTCAGAGACCTAATATTTCTTATGGGAATTTGATTTCATTAACATGAAATGTATGAAATCTTAGCACTTAACACCTGACCTTTCCCATGTTCTTACCAAAAGAGCTATTATCTGAGTAGGTCTGGGTGGATAAAAACAAGTGTTGAGTTAACCTTCTTACACTTTGTTTGAAAGAATATAAATTGATAGTAGACCTTTTGAAGGGTGATATGGTGGTATAATTAAAAATTGCAGAATCATGCCATCTAAATTATAGAAAATGTCCTATACCTGCGTTAACAAATGTGAAAGGCGTTCATTTTAACAGGATTCATAACACTGTAGTTTGGAGCCAATGCTCCAGGTGCCCGTTAATACTCTCTTGATTAAATAAAGGACAGTATATCCATGCAGAACATGATTGTGTGGCTAAACAAATAATAAATTCCACATAAAGATGTACTCATACTGAGTGGGCATAGTGAGCCAGATATGCCAAAAAGGAAAATAATGAGTTTGTGTTTGCTTGTGTCTGTTCACGTAACAGTGGAAGGCTGCATAACCAACTGATCAAATTGATTACTTGGAGGTAGGAATTAGGTTTTGAGAATGAGGCTTTAAAAAATACATCTTCTGATTTTGAATGATGTAAATATAGTGCTGTTAGAAGAAAACTAAGCACTCTAGCTGGTTGGTGTAATCCTAGTGCTGGGTGGAGAGTGTTGGGAGAGTGATGTTCCAGGCCAGCATCAGACCAGTCTTAAAATATTTTTTAATGTTCCATTATTTCGACATTTTTTTGAGCCCTAATGTGCATTTCTCCTGTCTCGCTTACTTAGGAATTTTGACTTTGCTTACAGTATGAATTTGTTTACAAGATTCACTAAGGAGAATTATAAAACATTTATATTCAGTTTTTTTCCATTATTAAGAGGGTACATTGACTCCTTAGAGTAATTTTCTTTTCATTTCTATACCCTTGTTCACTATAATTGACGTACCTAGACACAATTGAAACTTAGAGGTCTCTTTAATGTGCAGTAGTATATTATATGCTCTTAGATGTCTAGTGCCCGTGGGAGAAAGACCAAGTATCAGTTGAGAAATTTAAAATTGAACAATTTGCTGCTAGTGACTGCTTGTTTATAACCAACTGGTTCTGCTTCTACTTAACTTATCCACAGAAAGTTCTAGAAACATTTGCTTTAAGCAGGAAAAACTTCAGTGAATTTGTTTGAAAACCAAAATCTCATATCTGTTTTGCTACTTACTCTAGTTTGTCTTAGTTACGATTCTATTCTTGTGAAGAGACAGGATGACCAAGGTAGCTTGTGTAAAAGAGAGAGCGTTTAATTCGAGCTGGCTTACAGTTCAGAGGTTTAGTCCGTTTTCATCAGGGCAGGGAGCATGGTGGCAGGCAAGCACTGGAGCAGTAGCTGAGAGCTCCACCATGATCCATAGGCAGAGAGAGAGACTCAGGGCTTGACATGGGCTTTACAAAGCCCACCTCCAGTGACAGACTTCCTCCAACAAGGCCACACCTCCTAATCCTAATCCTTTCAAATAGTGACATTTCCTGATGATTAAGCATTCAAATATAAGAGCCTGTGGGGGCATTCTTATTCAAACCACTACAGTTTTTATTGCCATTTTTCAGTTCAGAGAATTTCTGTTCACATTAAACAAAAAACTTGTACCAGCTTTTTGTCCCAATGATAACTCGGTTGATGGCTGCAGTCAAACTGGGTCAGACTATGCTTCCCTCTGACTTTTAACTAAGATGGGACTCTTACTTTTTGAATTTTTCCAGAGTAGCGCTCTGATCTCATTAAGTTGGGACTGATTGCTAACTATTGATGATATTTCTTAGACATTGTTTGCATCATATGATTTAAGGGTTCTCATGGAACAAAGTGTGATGCTTTCTGGGTTCTGGAAAACTCTTAGCAGGTTTCCTATAGATTTACTGAATCTCTTATCTTCCTCCTGTCCTGCTCTCCCCACCCTGCTCATTGCCCATCCTACACTATAAATAACATGAAATGATAAAATGGCTGGCAGAAGCCAGCTTCTCTGCCCTGTCCCATTCAGCCTTAGTGACTTCCCCCCTGTTCTTGTCCTCTCTGTGTATTTGTTAAATTGGCACTGCAATCAGAATGCTGAGCACCTAATTTATTTCTACCTTTTGCGATTTTCCTTTTAAATAAATTTCTCTAGGTTCTTTAAGAACGCAGTGCCAAGTGTGAACATAGAATTTCCTTTCTAAAAGCTCGTGCTATTAAGATGAAACAAGAAAAAGAATGTTTACCTTGATTCCCAGCCTCTCTCCTCTCCAGTGTGCCCCTGCGAGGGAGCAAGTTCTCTCCTGTGGAGTGTGCAGTATGGCGAAGGAGAGAGTGCAGTTAAAATCCAAGCACAGCCCATTCTGAAATCCGTCCTGATGGAATTAACTTCATGTTACCAGAGATATCCTGCGGTGTTTCCCTTTTCCCAACTGCTTGGGGTCAGTGGGGCAAAGGTGCTGTGTTGAGTTTTGCGTTGTGTTACTGGACAGACACCACACCACTGGGCTTCAGGACTTACTATATAGAGATCACAGTTTTTGGCTTCAAAGATTTAAATTTCCATTTTGTTCTCTGATGGGCTGTATAAAGCTTTTAGTTGAACCAATGAAGATAAAGTATGTAATCCTTAGGTAGTTGCACATTGTCTTTAAATGCTGTCTTGTTTCCATTTCTTTCTACAGATCGGTGCATATTTCAGCAGCATATTGGCAGAGAAACTAAAGCTTAACACTTTCCAGGACACCGGAAAGAAGAAACCCCAAGTTAATGCTAAAGATAATTATTGGCTGGTTACTGCTCGATCTCAGAGTGCAATTCATAGTTGGTTCTCTGACCTAGCAGGAAATAAACCACTTGCTATTTTGGCAAAAAAGGTATCAAGTATTTTCTTCCATTGTTATAATAACAGTTTTGTAAATGAAGCTGTTTGACATAATGTTCACATATACATTTATTTTTCCTTATTTTATAGACTGAAGGCTCAGTTGCAGGTACACACGACAGATAGTGGTGTTCTTACATTCTTCTCTCTGTATTTTGATTGAATGCAGTGCTCAGGGAACCTAAAGCGTCTGTATAGAGGCAGTTTAGGTGGACTTAAACATAATCTTAAAATTTAAAAGTAGGCAGTAGTGCTTCATTTTTTCCCCAGTATACTTTTAATTTTCTTAGATCAAGATGTCCAAGATATGATAAAAAGATCCCTGTGAGATTATTCCCTTCTCTGTCAAAATACCCTTCCCAGCAAGGTGTGTAATCCCAGGCTCCTGCCTGCAATCCCAGCACTTGGGAGTTACATACAAACACACACACACACACACACACACACATGATTGTGTGTAAATAATAGCTTCAAGCTAAGTTACGTCTTACTATCCAGCAAGATAAAGAGTTTTATTCTGGGTGTGTTTTATGTTATGAGAAAACATTTTAAACAAAACAAGCAGATTTATTTATAACTTCCAGTTATTTTTTTTTTGACAAGGATGTATATGGGGTGATAGGAGGTTCATTTAAAATCTTTACCTCTAGTAATTTTCTTCAGTGGGAATAATGAATATATAGGTCAATAATCTTGTAGTCTGGACAATACAAGATGTCCTTTAAAAGTTTATAGTAAAGAAGTTAGAACTCTCCCTCTTAGTCTTTATCTATGACTTCTTGTATACCTTTGAAACAGTCCAAGGTGTCTCTTCTCATCTCCCCTGGAGTCCCTGAGTTTTAGGGGCTGCCATCTTCTGTTCTAAGTATGCCATTTTCACTTCTAACTGGTATGGAACTAGCTCAGAAAGAAGTGCCTTGGTATACTTGCGTGTTTGTTTTTGAAAGCAACTCTTTGAAAATAGTGCCTGCATCCTCCATTGGCTTTATTTTGCTATAATATCTTGACACTGTATGCCTTTGATAGATAGATAGATAGATAGATAGATAGATAGATAGATAGATAGATAGATAGATAGATAGATAGATAGACAGACAGACAGACAGACAGACAGACAGACAGACAGAAAGATAGAAAGATAGAAAGATAGGTAGATAGATAGATAGGTAGGTAGGTAGGTAGGTAGGTAGATAGATATAGAAGTGAAAGACCCTTGCAGTCTTTGAAGATCACTTGTGTTAAGTGTGACCAACTCTTTCCACAGAGTTAGTGCCACTGTCTCAACCTGCCTGAACTATGGAGCTGGAGCGCTTCTTCCCCAGTGTTAATATCTGTTTGTGGTCTCACTGTGGCCCATGGGTTGATTATCTCTGAAGGCCGTGTAGGCCAGCGAGCATCCTGCAGAGTCTGATGGCTTTTGAACACCGATTCATAGCCTCTGCACTGTCAGCTGGGTGTTCTTTAAAGTTTTCCTTCGTTACAAGCTCTAAGGACACTTTTTGGATGCTTTCTTAAAGTGAATATTGATAAGGAGTTGGTTTCCTTGCCTAAGGGTATAGGGGTCTCTTATCTTTTAAGAGGGAGATGACTCATGGTGTGCTGTATTAGCTATTGTTCTTCTTTCTTTATTAGGAGCTGCCTCTGGCCAAGTCAGGTGTCCCTCAGGTAAGCCCTGGCATTAATTCTTTGCAAACATAGACATTTTCTTTATAGAACATTGACTCTGATGTACCCATGTCTGAGGCATTCCAGGAGTCCTTCTTCTCTTCTCACAATCTCATCCTTTAGAAATGGCAAAAGCTCTTGTCGATTTGGGCAAAGGACCGAATTCTCTACATGGTCTTCATATTCAACCACTTAGTTAATTTCTGATGTTTACATATAAGAGGGCTTAACGCAGGAAGCAGTGCTGTGATCCGGAGTCATCCTCCAGCTCTTCCCCAGCTTTTAGAATAGTTTTCTGTATGGGACAGACTATGTTTCCAGCATGACTTTCCATTAGTATAAAGTTACACAGACTCTAGAGGTGTCTGTAAAGGACTTTTAATTCAGTCCGCACCATTACTTGATTTGGAAAAGGAAAATTCTGGCAACCAGGGATACTCTTCTAACTCTTGAACAGTTGACTAGTTCTTACCTGTGTATGCAGGTGCCCTTGGCTACTGTGGTCTGAGAATTCCCTTTCATTCTGGTCCTGATTACATAATGGAAGATGCTGATGGTGGTGGACACCCACGGGGAGATGTGTTAGTAATAAACAGCCTTGTGCACATGCAAGAAGCACACACTTAGCATCTTGATTTCCTTTGCAGTGCTAGATTGATTTAGAGACTGAAATACTGCCCAGTGATGGCCTACATTCAATGTCAAGTTGATGTCAGGTATTT
>LZPO01066461.1:29573-49864 GCA_001675575.1 Neotoma lepida | reverse complement strand
AGGATCCATCCATCACTGTAAAAAAAAAACAAAAAAGTCACCAGCAAACATCATTTTCTCCCCAAGTTGGCCTAAACTGTAGATTGGACAAAACCATCTCTACATATCTTCTTGCTTAATCAGCTAACCTTCTTCACATCTGTTTGTTTGGATATTGAGGCCCTGACTTGAGTCAGCTCAGGGTTTTTTGCTGTTTTGTCCTGTGCTGTTCATATAAGATCTGTTGCTCAGTTTTGTATGCTATTTTATCCCAACATTTCAAATTTTCAGGTGCTGGCATTCTCCCCCCGCCAACAGTTGCTGTTTAAATAAATCCTTTGGTCATCTATGAAAGATACTATTAGCAGGACTCTTTGGAGAAGCTGACTTTTACTTTGCATTGATCTGCGTTTTTAGGCTTTGCTCTTCCATCTTTTTGGTGTGTACGAAGGAGAGGCAACCTGACCTGGACTGATACACTTTAAGCCACTGGTTCCATATTTTATATTCTCGTGAAAAACATGAGGTCTTGAGCTGAATGTTTGACCAGGTGTTTTTCTTGTCTCTGTCTTAAAGGACGGTAACCACAGAGACCATGTTCCATGAAAGATGTGCCTTGGAGTCTAAACTTGCAGGGCATTTTCTCATTAAAATGTACCACTGTGTTGTGTAGAGATGAAGCTTTACAGACTTAGCCCGCAGTCTTTCGCCTCCTGTTAGTTGTGTTTGTGCGGTGTAGTTTTCTGTGTCATGGGGTCCAGGTTCTAAATTCAGCACTCAAGGCAGCAAGTGTACCTCTTCAGAAAGTCTTCAGTTTTCTGTAAACACAGTGTGGACACACTATACCCCTTTGGCCAAGGCAGGCAAGCATTCCTTCAGCATGGGAACAGCTTGATGTTTCTTTGGAAAGCCTAACTGAAATAGCTTATTTTTAAGGGCTATATTAAAAAAAAATACTTAAACTTTTTAATTCTAGGGATCACACCTTGTACCAGGCATGCAAATAGTTAAATTAAAAAATCCACTTGACTTGGCAAGCTAGTAGAAAAGTGCTACGCTATATGAATTGGCAGGTTTGAAACCTTGACTTCTCAACCCAAATTCAAGTATGATTTTTTGGGGGCGATAGATATCCATGGCAGGGTTCCAGTGTCGTCTTTTGAAAGGGCCAAATCAATGGCATAAAAACACTTTGGCTGGTATAGACAAATCCCTAATCTGGTGACAAAATGTTTATTGCTATAATTTTTATACACCTATTTTTTTAAAGTAGAATACCCACTTTGTCAGGTGCATAGGATTGGTATTGTCAGAATTCATAAATGACTGGAAAGTGATGGACTTGACTGGCAAAACCTAAGGAAGTATTACGAAGTTGTCACCCTGCTGTGGGGTATGGCGTGTGTGTACCTTACAGTTTTACTAGTCCCATGCCCTTGCATTGTAACAAATGCACTCTTGTTGACTTTTTCACCATATTCATAGATTGAATAGATTATATAGGTTAACAGGCTGTTTATAGGATATTTATGAGATATTCTGGAAGAATGAATTAATTCTTTCAAACCATTCACTGATATATTGGGATACTAATTTGCTCAGTTGTACCTTTGTGGTCTTGAAGAAAGAATTAACAGCCTCAAGTGTCTATTTCAGGCAGCGAATTAATTGCCCAGCTATTGTGGCTCAGTGTCTTAGGCAGATTCACTGATCCATCCTTTTAGAATCTACTTAACATTTTGCTCTAAAGTCACTTTGACATAGTTTCTGGAAATGATTGCATTTGTGAAATGTTGCAGTTAAAAAGCCTCATGCAAAAGTGTCCACAGATAAAATGTAGAACGGCGACAGATCCTATCTGATCTTTCCCATCTAATTTTGGGATAAATCATTTGGAAGAGTATCATACAATTATTTTTCCCTGTTTGTTCATAAGGCAAATTATGACAAGACTTTGTTTCATAAATAAGAAAGCACGGCTGATAACCATTTTGCCATGTGCTAAACATAATTTTGATTCTCGTTTCTTAATGAAAATTGGCTTAAAGTTTCTTTCCTCTCTTGAAGCCACATGCACTGTTTGAGATTGCGTCAAACATGCTTCCTTATAGCAGCACGTAACTTCCAGCCCTTTCCTTGCTTCCTTCTCTGTAAATTTGCCTAGCAGTGCTATAGTATGTGATTGTTATATGTTATTTCTTTTTAGGTCCCCATCCTTAGTAAAAAAGAGGACGTTTTTGCATATTTAGCTAAGTATTCTGTGCCAATGGTTCGAGCAACGTGGCTGATCAAGATGACTTGTGCCTATTATTCTGCTATTTCTGAAGCTAAAATTAAGAAACGCCAGGCTCCGGATCCCAATTTGGGTAAGTGAGGCAGTGTGCAATCATTCACCATTGATATTTCAAGTGATTGTCACCTGCACCCTCTTAGAACTCAGCACCCCAGCCTAGTGAGTAATGAAAACGTCTCGGGTGCAGCAGAAAGCTACTCGCTCTTCACTCAGCAAGTTCTGTTGATGTCCCCATGATTTTGCCCCATGTTGACCTCTGCAGTAGCTCAGCTGCGGAGGTGCTGGTCAGACCATCATCTCTTGTCTGGACAGAAGCAACCCCTGAGTGGCTTTCCTGCATTGACTGGCTTTCCTGCATGGTTTCATTCCACTTGAACGAGCCTTACCTCCAATTAGACAGCTGTTGGTTACCCCCTCCTCTCCTGTGCTCACTGCCTCTTTTCTGGTCAGTACCACTGCCTTTGCCTGTGTAATGGCAGTTGATGCTAGTTAACTTTGCTCACACAGCTCTCTGCATTGTAGCCAGAATGATCCTGTTAGAACAGAAATCATGCCACTCCTGTGCTCAGAATCCTTTTATGACCAACTGTCTTACTCACCTGCCTCCTTCTTGGTCAACCCCAGCAGCCTGCATGGTTTTTCTGACTTAAGCCTTTACTTTAAGCAGGTAGGCACTGTTCTCCTTCTCTGCTGTAGATGCCCAAGTGTGTGCCCACTTGTTTCTCTGTGGTACTGCTCAGTGAAACCTGGGACCACTCTGGCTAAAATTGCTGTTGCCTGGTTTTTTGTTTGATTAGCAGTTGTTAATACCTCCTGTTACATTAACTTACTGGTTATCTATATTCATCCATCCCAACTATACAGTAAGGCTGCATGGAAATTTTTGATTGGTTCAGGACTGGATTTCTTCTTGATTTTCTCTGAGCTGGTATCTCAAGATAGCACCAGGCTTACAGAAGTTGTTCAGCAATTTGTAAAGAAATGAATAACTAGGCCTGAAGTATTTATGTTTGTATATGTATGATGTCATTTGGTGTGTGTATGTATGTTTTAAAATTTTCTCCATGTGGGGTAGTGGTGATGCACACCTTTAATCCTAGCACTTGGGAGGCAGAGGCAGGTGGATCTCTTTGAGTTCAAGGTCAGCCTGATCTACAAAACAAGATCCAGGACAACCAGGGCTGTTAGACAGAGAAACCCTGTCTCGAAAAAAACCCAAAACAACAAAAAAATCTTTTTCTCCAATTCTGCCTGAGGACTATGCCATCCAGGCCATGCCAATCTGAGTGGCCTGTGCTGCTACCAGGGCCATGATGTCTTTCAGGCCTGGGCTGATGCCTAGGGCCATGTCTGGGTCTGTGACCCAGCAGCAGCCAGGGTCTGAGTTGATATCCATGGTTCTTGTTACAACTGAGGGCTGTGTGGATGTCTGGGTTCTGGACAGCCACCTGAGACCAGATTGGTGTCTTGTTGCTGCTGAGGCCATACTGATCTGAGTCTTTGCTGCCCCCGGGACCATGGACTGCCAAGGGCCACATCTGGGTCTGTGTTCCTGCTGCAGCTGAGGTCTGTGATGATGTTCATGGCCCGTATTGCCATTGGGGATCATAGGAACCATGCATGTTAGAATCAAAGGGCCATGCTGAGCTGGCCCTGCCCCTCACTGGCTTTGGAATAGCTGGCCTTTCCCCTCCCTGGACACTACAGCAGGAGAGCTGGCCCCAGCACTCAGGAGAGATGGTCCCACCTCTCACCATGGGCATGGAAGAGCTGGCCCTGATGGCATAGGCCTAGGAGAGCTGGCTCTGCCCCTCCCCTGAGGGGGCAGTCCCAGTGGTCCAAACTGACTAGCTCAGCTGCCACCCAGAATCACATCCTGGGCCTTGGGGTTTTGGTGAGGGTCCAGTGATGCTGATGTGCCAGAGGCCTTGAACCAGACCAATTGACTCATTGCATTGAACATATTGTGGGTGTGGTGAGTTGGACGAAAGGGTATACTGTGTGATACATCCTCGCGTCCAGTGCCACTAGGATGAATGAAGAGGTGTTGGAAAGATGGAGGAGTGAGGTGTGTTGTTTGACTTTCTTTTGGGACCACCAGCTTACAAATAATGACACAAAGACTTATTAATTACAAAATTTGGCCTTTAGCTTAGGCTTGTCCCCAACTAGCTCTTAGAACTTAAATCAACCTGTTTCTATTAATCTATGTTCTGCCACGTGGCTTTTTTTTTTTTTAAACCCTTCCTCCCTTCTGTATATCTGACTTGGTCCATGTCTTGCTAGCGCCTCTGCACACCTAGATTAATCTTTTTCCTCTCTCTCCCTGGAAATCCTTCCTGTCCTCTCCTGCCTATCTATTGGACATTCACCTCTTTATTAAATCTGTCAGAAGGCACTCTGGCAAAGACACATCTTCATAGTATACAGAAAGATTATCCCACAATAGAGACATTTTTCTTGCTTGTTTGTTTTGAATTTTTTTTTTTATGGGAATGCTGCAGGGGTGAGAGGAGGTTTATGGAGGGTTTGGAAGGTGAGCAGATTTGGGTGCATGATGTGAAATTCCCAAAGAATCAATAAAGGATTGTATTATTTTTTCCTCCAATTCATAATCCTTGAAACTTGTAGCATCACTAGCTGTACTGTTGGGACTACTCCATTCATTAAGTGTATACACACCTGCGTGTGTGCACACACACAGAGACACACATGTACACACGTGCACAGAGTTTCCTTTTTTTTGTTCTTTGTTCTTGCCAGTATTTTCTTTGATGTTCAGCTTAATTTATAACTGATAAATATATGAAGGAGGTGCCTGAGTAGCTCAGTTAGTAGAATGTGAGACTTAAGTACCGAAAGCTATGCATGAGTTAGTATCTCGGCTGCTAGTATCTCAGAACAATTTTAGAATAAACAACAGTTGACTAGGCCCTCTTCATCCTGGGTTTGAGTGCATTACCATGGAACACAAGATCCCCTACTAAGTGAGGGGAAGTGTCTTGTCCATGAGAACATGCCAGATTTCTTGTTGGATTCATCCCTGTGGTCGGTTGGTTTGAGGAGGTGTTTTCTCTCTGCGTCAAAACAAAAATTTTTATTGTTTGTATATTATAAAGGCTGGTCTGCTGGATTTACTCACTAGTTATATTTTTCTGTCCCCTCATAAGCAACGTAGTATACAATATGATTTATCTTTATTTTTTGACTTAATAAACAGAGCATTTTAGGTACTTATGATTGCTGTTAGGCATTTAAAACTGTAAATGTTTAAATCTATGAAGGTCAAGTACCTACTGTACTAGTTCTCACAATAGCACATACAGGACTGAAATCTGAAAATGATTAAGTTTAAAGTTAAAAACAATTTAAAATTGTATGAATTTTAGGAGTTTGCTTATAACCTCGTAGGCATTGCATCTGACAAAGAATGGTGTGTGTTGTGTTCCAACTCTACCACCATGTAGTCAGGGGATAAAGAAAGCTGCTAATCTCTTCCTCTATGTCCTGGTCCACCTCATCTTAAATCAGGGACCATTCTTAAGCTTTTCTTTTCCTTGACTGATGATTTCTGAGAGGGTCAAGTCTTATTTGAGTGGTCCTCCATTTCCCTTTCTCTAATTTCTCATCATCAGATTATGTTTGTCCCCCTTTGTAGGAATAGTTCATAAGCAATTACTCTGGCTAGTTTTATGTCAACTTGACATCAGCTAGAGTCATTTGGGAGGCAGGCTCCTCAGTTGAGAAAATGCTCCACCAGTTTGGCCTGTGGTGCATTTTCTTGATTGATGATTGATGTGGAAGGGCACAGTTTACTGTATGGGTGGTTCTGCTTGTATGCTGATGGTCCTGGGTGCTGTAAGAAAGCAGACTGAGCAAGCCATTAAAGCGGCACTCCTCCATGGCTTCTGCATCAGCTTCTGCTTCCAGGTTCCTACCTTGTTTGAATTTCTGCTCAGTTATGTGGAACTCTAAACTGAAATAAACCTGCCATGTTGTTTTATCATGGCAATAGAAACCTAAGCAAGACAGCAGTTCTGTGACCATCTTGGCTTGCCATATAATATTATGAGGTGGTTTTTGCCATATTTCTGTACTGAAAAATTACTATCCACCCTTTGTATTAGTTACTGAGTAATTTAATTATGTAACTACTATTGCTTTCTACCCTACCCCCTTTTTTTGTCAGGGGCGGTGGGTCTTACTATATAGCCTAGGGTGGCCTTATACCTAAGAGGTCTGTCTTAGCCTTCTGAATGCTAGGACTACAGGCATGTGCTACCAAGCCTAGCTTTCTGTATTCTTACATGTGTTTCATTTTATTATTATTTTTTCTTACTATTACAAAGTTTTGCTAGGTGTGGTGACCCATGACTTTAATCCTAGCACTTGGTGACAAAGGCAGGTGGATCTCTGATAGTTTGAGGCTAGCCTAGTCTACCTAGGGAGTTCCAAACTAGCCAAAGCTACATCTCAAAAAAAAAATAATAACTAACTTTGGGGGCTGGAGAGAAGGCTCAGTGGTTAATATTACTGGCTGCTCTTAAAGAGAACCTGGGTTTGATTCCCAGCACCCACATGGAGGGTCATAACAGCCTGTAACTTAGTTCCAGGTGCCCCGACACCCTCTTCTGGCCTCTGAGGGCACCAGACACATATGTGGTGCACAAGTATACATATAAGCTAAACATGCATACATATAAAATAAATAATTAGTAAAAATGTCGCAAGCCCCCAGTGCCAGAGTCTATACAGATTCAGAGCAGAGCAGAGGTTTCTTTGCTTTGTTTTGTTTTGTTTTTCAGTATTTGATATAGGACCACTAGATGTTTGAGCCTCCTGGGCCCACCCAAGACCTACTGAACTAGAACCTTTAAGTATAGGAGATATATCTGATTTTAAAAAATACGTAGTATTTTTTATTAAATCTTTGAGAGTTTCATACAGTGTATCTTGTTCACATTTGTCCCCTTGTCCTTCCCCTAATTCCTCTCAGATCTACCTCCTCCCTACCCAGCAACTTTATGTACCCCCCCTTTTTTTGTTTAAGAGGAAATTATCTTGAAGCTGATGCTGGCTCATACAATCTTTCTGCCTTCTCTTATGTGATTGTTCCCTGAGCCTTAAATGTGGGAGTTGTTTAGGAGAGACAGGGTTTCTCTATGTAGCCCTGGCTGTTCTGCGGCCTGCTCTGCAGCAGAGCAGGCTGACCTTGAGCTCAGATCTCCCCACTTCTGCCTCCCGAGTGTTGGGATTAAAAGTGTGCACCACCACCACCCGGCTAAAATGAAGTTTCTTTGATGAGGGTCGAGAGACACACTTTTCTGTGGACAAGTATTTAGAATATAGTTCGGAGTTATAGTGGTTTAGGAGAGTGGAAGTAGTAAGTTCTCTGACTTCATTGGCCTTGGGTGTTTGGATAATTTTACAGGGCTTGGCATGATTTCCCTCCTGTTGAGGAGGTCTGAAGTCACCTTAGGCGGACTACTCCTAATTTGTTGGTTACCCCCAGGATCAATGCCACTATTGTACCTTTTGCCATGCTGGTCATTGTTGTGATTCATAGGCGCTACAGCTGGGTAGAACTGCTGGTTGCTTTTCTCTCGTGGCAGCTTGTTTGGCTCCTTTTGATGTTACAAGAGCCAGTATTCAGCCAGTGAGGAGGCTTTCAGGTCAGATCCAGATAGATTGCTCCAAGTCCTGTGTCTGATGTGTGGTGTCCTCAACATTAGGATCTTACTTCTTTTTCATGGAAGGCACTAAGGGAAACAGCAATACCATGTATTGTTTTGGGTGTTCCTTGACTGACAGCTGGAAAGGGATTTTCCTATACTTACTGCTGGAGTTTTTGTTAGTCTATGGTTTTAGAGGGAGCATTGTCACCTTGATTGGCGCAACTTCAATTAAAAATTATATGTATGTATGTATACATACAAACGTATATATATCATATACAATCTTAGTAAGCACAATGTAATTCCCTATGGCTTTTTCAATATCCTTAGTGTTATTTCTCCTTTTTCCCTCTTCCTCTGTGTGGCTTTCTCTTCTCCTTCCCTAGGTAAATCTCTCCTCTCCTTTTTTCCCATGTCCTTCTACACAACAACTATGTCCGACTGTTCTCTTCTCTAATTTTCAAACGTGCCCTTAAGATAGAGTCTGGCTGTGTAGCCCACGCTGGCCTAGAACTTCCAATCTTCTTGCTTCACTTTTCTGAGCACTCGTATTTTAGCTCTATGCTACCACACATGGCCCCAGGAATTGCTTTTCTACTGAAGTTGAAAACCAGTGACCTAAAGGAAAAACCAAGATGTGACCTTATATGATTCCATTGTAAATATAAAGTATATACTAAAATAATGTAGTAAGTCCAACCAAATGCCATTATGGTCTGTAAGGTAATGTAGGATTGCTGATGTGCTTGCCAGATGTCCTAGTTTTGTCCTGTGGCTGTGATAACACATCATGACCAAAGAAACTTTGAAAAGAAAACTGAATTTGGGGCTTACGGTTCCAGAAGGTTAGAGTCCATGATCATCAGGGAGCATGGCCACAGTCAGGCAGGCATGGCGCTGAAACAGGAGCTGGATCTTATGTGTTGAGACAACCACAAGGTAGAAAAGGGGAAGGACATGTAAGTGAACGAGTGTGAGAGAGAGCATGCTAACTGGGAATGACTTGGACTTTTTAAACCTCAAAGCTTACCCTCAGTGACACACCTCCTCTAACAAGGTCACAGCTATTAATCCTCCCCAAATAGTTCCACCGACTGTGGAACAAGCATTCAAACATAAGCCTGTGGGGAACATTCTCATTCAGATCACCACACCAGAGCATAACATACTCTATATTTTCCTGCTGTGATGTTATCTTCCCCCATCATGTACATTAAATACAAGGAGTTCCAAGTTTAAGAGCCATGTCAGCCTAGTCCCAGATGCATTTTGGTGGGTTTCCATGTCCAGCACACATGGCTAGGTTTG
Organism: Neotoma lepida; assembly: GCA_001675575.1. Classification (NCBI taxonomy): domain Eukaryota; kingdom Metazoa; phylum Chordata; class Mammalia; order Rodentia; family Cricetidae; genus Neotoma; species Neotoma lepida. The sequence goes on along the minus strand of LZPO01066461.1, from coordinate 40,609 downwards.
CTAAAAGTCCCCTTGTGCCCATCATACCATCTGCCCCATTTTCTACTCCTTTCAAGCTTCTGATATCTTTGTTAGCAACTACAGGTACAGAAAGTTTCCTTTATTATCTTAATGGCATCATAGTGGACTGGCTGATACCTTTCTTCAACAGTTCTTCAGGAACTGTGATCCAGCCATGGAAGAACTGCTGCTTCAGCCTTCTGACAAAGGTATGGTTCTTACAAGGTCATCATGGCTCTCCTTTTTAATTGGAACTGAAAATCTAGGATTTTTCTACTTGATTTATGTGTCTCTCTCCATTTCTCCAACAAGGTCTGGCTTGTTTATTAAGTAAGCTCCATAGCCTTGTGCCTTTGCCCTCTCTGAAGGTAAACACAGATAATGTTGTCCATCTTTGTGAGGACAGACCACACAAGCAACATCAAATACAAGTCCTGCACCATAGCAGCACACTGAACAATCAATGGGCAATCACTTTGGTTTGTGCTAGATTCAGTCTTTGACTTCTATAAATCTGATAAAATTAGTGACAGTGGATGAAAACACAGATCACAACAGTATTTCTTATTTATGTATTTATTTTTTGCTAATGTTCTAAAATCCAGTCTGTGAGAATATAAGCTGGAATATCATCCTATCAAGGCACAGCACAGCCTTTTACCATCTCTGCAGAATGAAATTTTCTTTCTTGACATAGTGGTTTTTGTGGAGCCATTCCTTATATACAGAGGTGAGTTTCAAATCTGAGTGGTTATGAGTATTTACAAAGTTGAGAATTATAAGGAACTTAGGGCATTGTTTAGTCAATTTTCATCCCAATCATTTCCTTCTTGCTTATACCTTGGATTGCAACTCAGTGCATGGAATAGATAAATAAAGCAGATAAAAGCTAACTCCTGTGAGCTGGGTGTGAGGGCCACAGTTAACTCCTGTGTGCTAGGCGTGGGGGCCAGTAAGGTTCCTGGAACCTTCCTGACACCTGGTGGCTGCTTTCTCGGGCTAAATGCTTGATTTGGAGATCCCCACAGTGACCACATTCCCAGTGGGTTCCCTCCCACTTAGAATAACTTGGCCAGACGTGCCGCAGGCATGGGGAACCTCCTTCTATATAATTTTAACATGCAAGTCTTGTGTTCTCCCATTGTCTTCAGCTTCTCTAATTATACAGAACATTTAGAAGCATTTGCCTGCATCATCACAGTCATACATAGCAAGGTTCACTCTCCAAGAAAGCTATATAGCCAATCGAATACTCAACGTATGTGGTGTTGGATGAGATTGAATGCACTTGAGAAGATTAACTTTCAGAATTAAGTTCTGTGTTCTGTCTTTGATGGTGAAAAAAATCATTCAGCATGTTTGGGGTGAGATTGACTATCAAATGTCACCCTTTCCTAGTGTTGGTTTTATAACTTTCATCCTCTTGATGATGTTTTTAGGATTTTTAAAGTGTTTTCAATAGAAATGACTTTTATTCCTTTGTAATAGAAACATATGCTTTATTTTCTGTTCCACGTTCAGCATTAGAACAGAGCTATAAAGTGGTGCTGTTTAATTTTATTGGAAGAAGCTTTTTTCCTAAAGTTAAATGGGCTAACAGCCACAATGAGGCAACACACAGACACTCACGATCATTAAGTGGAGGAGATAGATCTGATATATAGATATCTTAGTCACTGTTCTATTGCTGTGAAGAGACACCATCACCAAGGCAGCACTTCCGAAAGATAACATTTAATTGGGGGCTGGCTTACAGTTTCAGGGGTCTAGTCCATTATCATCATGATGGGAGCATGGTGGCAGGCAGGCTTGGTGCTGAGAGCTACAAACTAATCGAGACAGACAGAGAGAGTGAGAGAGACAGACAGAGACAGAGACAGACAGAGATAGAGAGACAGAGACAGACAGAGAGATAGATGAGATAGATAGACAGACAGATAGATGGATAGATAGACAGACAGACAGACAGACCAGCCTGGCTTGGGCTTTTGAAACCTCCAAGCTGACCCCAGTAACATACTTCCCTCAACAAGGCCACACCTACTCCAACAAGACTACACCTCCAAATTGTTTCAGACAGTTCCACTCCCTGGTGACTCAAGCACTCAAACATAAGAGTCTATGGGGGCCATTCTTACTCAGACCGTCACAATAGATTAAATGGGTTCTGGTCCTAGGGTTCTTGTGCCAGCAAGACTTACTCAGTGTCTGCAAAGTTGACAGGTGGAGGAGGGGCCGTGGGGCAGTGGGAGACCTTTCAGGAGTAGCTTAAAACAGGGAGGTAGTGGGTTGAACAAACTGTAGCATCAGGACAGATATTTATTTATTCATTCATTTATATTTCTATTTTGCAGTGTTGGGGATCAAACTCAGGTTTTTATGTATGCTAGGCAAGCACTATGCCACTGTGCTACATCCCTAGCCAAGGATGGAATTAGGGAAGCTCAAATACAAGTTTGTAATTCTTAGTCCTATGAGACCTAAAAACAAAACTAAAATAAAACATAGAAATGGTATAGTTAGGTACGTTTAGGGAAAGCTAACAAATTGGAGAGCATTGCCACTAGAGGGAGAGGACATCAGAAATAAAACATTTATTATCAACTATCCTTTTAAAAATTGTGTTTGGCAGGTGTGAAGTCGTGTGCCTTTAATTCCAGCACTTGAGTGGCAGTGGCAGGCTGATCCCTGTGAGCTCGGGGCCAGTGTGGTCTACACAGAGAGCTGAGGACCAGCCAGGGATGCATAGTGAGGGCATGCCTAAACAAAGTATTTTATTTTTACTGGCTTACAAAGAATTAGGTTTGGTTATAACATTTTCAACCTTTGTTTTTGCTGTTTCTCTCATACTGGTTATTTTATGCAACTTGATAGAAACTAGAGTCATCTGGACTAAGAGATCCTCAATTGAGACATTGACCTTCATTAGCTTGGCCTATGGACATGTCTTTGGGCTATTTTCTTGATTCACGACTGATGAGGGAGGACTCAGCCCACTGTGGGTGGTTCCAATCCCAGGGCAGGCGGTCCTGGGTCAGATAAAAAAGCAAGATGAGAATGGTGTGGAAAGTGAGCCAGGAAGCAGCACTCTTCTGTGGCTTTAGTTGTCCCTGCCCTGGCTTCCCTCAAAGACAGACTGTGCCAAATAAACCCTTTCCTCTCACAGGTTATATTTGGTCAGTGTTTTATTGCAGCAGCAGGGAAGCGTACGAGAGCACCTTTCTCTCTTCTTCCCTGCTTCCCCTCTCTCCCTTGTTCCCTGGACCCCAGTGTCCTCCTTCGTACCTTTCATAGTACATGTGCCCCTTTAACTCTTCCTGTAAATACCTCTTGTTCCTCTTTTGTGGTCCATGATTTTATGTCAATTGATACAAGAGAGTTACCAGAAAAGAAGGAATGACAGTTGAGAAAATTCCTGCAACTGGCCCATGGACAACCTGTGGGGCAGTTTCTTTATTAGTGATTGCTGTGGGTATGGCCTGTGAAGGAAGCAGGCTGAGTAAGCCAGTAGCAGCACTCCTTCATAGCCTCTGCTTAGCTTCCTGCCTCTAGTTTCTGCCCTGACTTCCCCCTTCATGATGGACTGTCATCTGTAATATGGAAGCAAGCCTTTCCTCCCCAAGTTGCTTTTGGTCTTGGTGTTTGTTACTGAAATAGAAACCCTAATTGAGTCAGAAATACCTACGTTCATAGCTGATACCTACCTGTACAACTCCTTATTTGCATACACATGAACTTGAAAAGTTAGGAGCTGGATATGAGAGAAAATATGTGTGTAGTGTTAGTATTTTTGAGACTGGGCCCTGTCACTCATTGTACATCTTGGTTCCACCTGTTTCCCTGCAAATCTCATCATTTTATTTTAACAGCTGAGTCAAATTCCATTGTGTGGGTTTGCCACATTTTCATTATTTTTCTGTTGATGGACATCTAGGCTGGTTTCTTTTTCTTTTGTGAGTAGAGGAGCAATAAACATGAATGTCAGGTATCTCTGTAGAAGGATGTAGACTCCTTCCTATGTGCTCAGGAATCGTGTAGCTGGGTCACATCAGGGTAACTCTATTTGTAGTTTTTTGACAAGCCCCATACTTATGTCTATAGCATTAAACTAGTTTACTCTTCTGCCAGTAGTAATAAGGGCTTTGTTTAGTTTTATTTATCTTGTGAATTAAATCAATTTTGTTTTTCAGGGAATTGATATGTTTAGCTGCTTTAAATATTTTAATGTTAACAGTGAAAAGCACTTTGAATGGACCAACTAATAGTTATGGATGAAAAACTCAATCTCAAATGGAGTTACTATTGTAGCATTTAAAATGATTAGGAAACCTAGTTTTTTCTAAACAGTGGAAGTAGTCCACTTGTCTGTAGGATTTTATCTACCCTGTGAGCCTTTGTCCTACTGCTGAATTAGTTAATAATGGCTACAACATTTGTTATCAACGCCACTGTCATCAAAACAGATAAGAGGCTTGTGTGTTTATGAACTGGGGTGAGTAGAGCAACGGTGTCCTGAGACTGATGTGCTGAAGAGTATTGAGTACGTGCGCACATCTGTGTGCCTGGTGTGTGTGTGTGTATTCTTGTGTGTGAGTATGATGGCTGTGATGGCTAATCTTGGCTGTCCAGTCAACATACCTGGGAAGAGGGAACCTCAACTGGGAATTGCTTCCATCAGATTGACATGTGGGTGTGTCTGTGGGGCCTTTTCTTAATTGCTAATTGACGTAGAAGGGCCTGGTCTACTCTGATTGGTGCCATCCCTGGACCTGGACCATGTAAGAGAGGGAACTGAGCAAGCTGCTTTTCTTCTGTTGTGTTTTTGTGTTATCTTCAGGTTCCTGCCTTAGCTTCCCTCAAAAGTGGTGTAACTTGTAAGTGAAACAAACCTTTTTTCTCCAAATTGATTTTGGTCAGTATTATATCACAGCAACAGAAGCTAAACCTGTGTGCATGTGTGCGTGTGTGTGTGTGTGGGGGGGGGACACAATACGCACACAGTTCTAGTTTCTGAGGTCTACCTCAAGTGTTCTTCAGGTGCCATGTACTTTTTTTTGGAGACAGGGCCTCACTGACCTGGAGCTTGCTGATTAAGAAAGGCTGGCCGTCCTCTCAGTCCCAAAGTTCTGCCTCTGCTACCACAGCCCTGGGGTTGCAAGTGCACTCCATTATGCCCAGATTTTGTGTGAGTTCTGAAGATCAAGTTCTGGTCCTCATGTTTGCATAGTCAACCTTTTACTGATGGAGCTGTCTTCCTAGCTTCAAGAAATGTGGATTTACTGAGGAAAATTTTCAGCCTGGGTGTTGTTCTGTCTCCTGGCAATTAGTCTGAAGACTTGGATTCCCACAAGGCTAGTCCCTCACTAGCACTGTTGGCCCTCTGTTAGTATTGCTGGGTTATATGATGGCACCTTAGTCCCCATCTCATTAATGAATGCCACTGGGATTTGTGTATATTTTGTCCATGCTCTGATTTATTATTTGAACATGTTGAGAAGGCTCCTTGAGTCTTATTTCACAGATGAGGACTGTATGAGACAATATTGGACAAAGAGCTTCAGCTCAAGTATTCAACAAGTAGGCTCCAAAGCCCATGCGTGGACACTGGACCGGCCAGTCAGCAGAGACAGAGGAAAAGAGTATAGACATCACTCTCGCTGTTCCCAGTTTGGATTGTCCACACAATCCAAATCTTGCATGGCATAGTGAAGAGTGAAAGGAATGAAATACAGTCCCAGGGGATAAGTCTGTGAGAGAACTTGGGAAGCTGAGGCGATTCACATAAGTGACTTAGCAGTTTAGTTAGAAAGAAGAGGCCTTCCTTGGAGACAGAGTTGCAGGTAGGCTGAATGTCAATCAGAGGGCATTGCAGGCGGAAGGATGATGTGTGCATAGGAACAGGCCAGCAAATGCTTCTTGTGCAACTGCTGTCCTTCAGCTTCGGCTTGAACATGGGTCAGGGGTTGAGGGTCAGTTGTGGGGGGGTTGTCTGCTGGGGAGGATACTGTGTTCTTTCTCATAGATGATGGGGAGCTGTGAGAGGGTTGATGATTACTATTGCGGTTACAACACTATCCTTCAGTTTCCTGACTATAAAACGGGGTTGACTGACAGTACTCTGTAAGAATGAGATGAATCAATACTTCATGAAATGAATCTATGCCTCTAAAGTGTTTAGAACAGTCTGTGGCATACAGCAAGTATAGATTGTTAATATGGTACAACTACTGTAAGGGGCACTGTCATTACAAGCTATCATAGTTGATTATTTTCTGCACCACGTTGTAAAACCATGTAGGTTTTACCACTCCATTTTGTTTACACTGATGTGGGTGGAACTAGATAATACCCTGGCCTGGGTCACTGGAAGATGTTTCCTCCCTGTGAGGAGGTGATTGCTGTTGCCATGTGCATGTGATGGATCTGGGCTCTTGGAGGCAACAAGCATTGTTAGGGGAGAGGATGCTGGCAATGGGTAAGGTGTTAGATGTGGTGACTGGTGACAGAGTTGTTGTCACTAGTGATGTGGGGGACAGGAAGGGCAAAGCAAAGTTCAAAGTGCCATAGACCAGAGAAAGAGAAATGAAAAAGTTTGCAACTTGAGTGACTTTAATTTTGGTATTAGTTGTTGGGTGTTCGGTGCAGTGAAGAGTGATGACATATTGAAGGATGAGGTCTTATTTTTTCTTTTTCTTTTTTGTAAAGGAAGGGGTAGATTAGAAGCAGCTTAAAATGCTTTGTGGTTAAACTGCTAAGGGCACTGCTGTTTTCTCCCATCGTTTCTTCTGTACCACTTGAGGTTTTGAGGTTGGCTATGCTCTTGAAACTACTCTTATCATCCCAAAGTACAAAAGAGAAAGAGTGGCCCTCTTCTCATGGTGAGTAATTTCTGATGTAGTCACTGGGGCATTTAGACTGCAAAAATAAGCCCCGTGAAACACATAGTTGACAGTTTGGTTTTTTATCTAGCCTACCAGCTTACTTCCAGTTTGAATTCTTGAAGAGACCGCATGCTAACTTTATTGATCTGGAGACAGGCTTCAAGCTAAGGTTGCTTCCATATTTTTAGTGTTCCTTAGAGCTCATTTATCACAAAGACATACCTACCTTGTTTTTGCACTATAGTGCAAAGAAACACGTAGTTAAGCTTGACATAAATCCTTAGTTTAGAAGGCAGTGTGTTAGCCTCACAAATTCCTATTTAAGCTTGGAAAATGGGTTTTCCACACTGGCCATCTGGTAAAAAGACTTTCTGCTATAGAAAGAAAGGGCCCTATGAGGTGAGATGTTGGCACCTGCTACCATTTTGTTTCCCAGCAGTCTTTTCTCCAGACATTGAGTACCCATTGAGCCAAACTGGACAGCTATTTCATTGGTAGTGGCACCAACTTGACATTCTCTTGTATGAAGGGACTTTCCTTCATCAACTGCAGGGACTAATATTTTCCCTCCTCCAAAAGATAGAATATATGCTAAAGTCTTTTGCTGTGTTGTTATTTTTTTTTTGATTTAGAGCTTCTGTTATTGTACCTCCAGTGTGCAAAATGAGTTTATTTATTTTAAAAATGATTTTTGGTCATTGGTGTGGGCCCATAGAAATGTGTGTGCTCTGTTGTGTACCCACTGTTCTTCTGGTGGTGTGATTGCCTCATAGTTAGCCAGTGAGACACCCTTCACACTCGTATCCTCTTTGAGATGAGAACGTTAAGCATAAAGCAGATGCCGGCATGCTTTTAGGCATAGAAGTTTGCCCCAGGGTCACATTTTGATTTTTCTGCCTCACATCTGTAATTAGCCATTACTTAAAGAAATTCTTCTTTTTAAGGGGAAGTGGTACTTAGGAAGCAGCATCTTGCCACTGTTGCTGGGAGTAGTTTCTAAGTCATCAGATAGATGGTTATGCACATTCTTTTGCACATACATGTGTGTGTCCATTAATTATATTCTTCCTATTTCCAGTTTAACTTTTCCATTTCACTTAAAATTAAGTTTACTAAGTTCATTTTATGTTTATCTAATTTCTGTTGCATGATCTTTGTTTTGTAGTTATTTTTAACTTCAGGATATATTCTGTGTGACTTAAAATAATTCTCTTTCTTAAAAAAAAAAGTCCCTTCATTTAAAAAAAAAAAGCAGCCAATGCTAGTGGCTGCACTGTCATGATTTCATGGTCGTTTTTTTTCTTTTATTTTTTATTCCGGTGTGTGTGCATGTGTATGTTGTGAGTGTAGGTGTGTGTGCCACAGCATGGATGCGAAAATCATCAACTTTGTGGAGTTCTCTCCTTCCACCTTTTCATGAGTTTTGGGATCAGCTTTAGCTCACCAGGCTTGGGTGGAAAGTTCCTTAGCCCACTGAGCCATCTTGCTCATTCTTCTCTTGGTAATATATGCTCTTCACTCTGAGTTTCTTCTTTTTAAGTTTCATATTTTGAACGTGTGATACGATGACATTTTAATACCTAACTACTAACAAATATGCACAAGTTTGCTCATCTTCATTCCTGTGTGTTCTCTTTACCATCAGCCATTTCTTGCTAGTTGCAATCTTTGAATTTTTTATTTTTGCAAAAGTTTGCAAATGCAGGAATCTTTTTCCTTTTATTTCTACATGAAAAACAGAATATTATATATTACACATCCTTTAATAACTTGCCTCCCTTTGCCTGACAGACCCTGGAGCTTATTTGATAATCTTATGGCTTCTTAGGCTCTCATTGTGTGGCTTTACTGTAGTTAATGGGACAGTCACTCATTAATAGACATCTGTGCTGTCTCTGGCTTTCATGCTGTTGTTTATTCATTATTCTCACAAATAAACATGTATATGGTACTTTTCAAAGTGTACTTTTTTGATAATAATAGCATAGATTTGTTTTTAAACAATTCTCTAGTATACATATATCTTTACCATTTATTAAACCAAAAAGCAAATTTGCATCCTAAAAAGATGGATATGATGCATATGAGCAATCATTTTTGACATTAAAAATTAAATTCCTTCCCAAGAGCCATATACTATCTAACAAAAACTCCAGTGCCAGGCTTGGGAAATCTCCCTTCAAGTTGTTGGTCAGGGGAGTCCAAGAGACTTCCCAAACAATACAGAGTATTGCTGTTGTCCTTAGTTGCTTCCTAAAACCTGAAGGTAAGACCCTGTTGCTGAAGACACCACACACTTTGTAACAAAGAACTTGGAAGAATTTAGTTGGAACTATCCTGAAAGCCTCCTCCCTCAAGATTAGCTTTCACAGTATCCAAAGGAGCTATGCAAGTTGCCAAGGGAGAAAGCAGTCAACACTCCTACCTGGCTGTAAAGTATGCAAACCACAACAATGACCAGCATGACAAGCTATCACCAAGGGTGCAGTGGTGTCATTTATTCCATGAGAGTAACCAACAGCCTTAGAACTGGACTTAAGGCCCTCTTCATGGGAGAGAATTCATGCAGTACTATTAACCTAGCCAACTACCCACGGCAGGTGGGGTCATGGGCTCTGAGGAGAATTGACTGCAGTCACTTTCATGAAACAGTAGGATTCCTAACTGCATTCTAAATTGTTATCCTTATACCCACCGACAAGTGCAGCCCCCACCCCTCATCGAAGAAACCTTGTGCAGTAGCAGATGGAGAGCATTATAGAAATCTACAACTGCTCAAAACATAGAAAGGAACAGACTGTAGAGTACCCAACACCAGTTAATATGTCAGCAACACAGCCTTTATACCTAAGGGTCAGGCAACATCCAGGAAGAGGGGTCAGAAAGATTCTAAGAGCCAGAGGACCAGGATGTCTGCTGTGAGATAGTATCTTCTATAAATGACAGAGAAGCTGTACCCATGAAATCTCAAAAATATGGTTGCTTAAACAAGACCTGCACATTGATAACACAGCTGACAGGCCAGCATGGATGGGGAAATCTCAAAAGCCTCACCGCTTAGATGAAGACCTATAGGCTATTAATGGCTGCTGAGAGAGGGAGGGAGAATCAGTTATCTCTATGGATAAGACCCCTGGCAGGTTATCCAATCCCGAGTGGTCAGCCTCAAACACTACTAAATGCCACAGGCCTTGGAGAGTTGTCTGGTCCCACTTCTGGTCCCATCTGCACTGTCTTTTGTTTCTTAAGTGTGCACAGGCTTGGTGTGCACAGTCCCCTAGAGCCTGTTTGCAGTCCAGTACCTCCATGCTGCTCACATTAGTATGGGTAGCTGCCTGAGGCTAGGAGAAATAGATGCCATGGGATGAGGGACAAAGGGTCCTCCATCAAGTTCTCATTTGTCTTGCAGATCTATTGCTTAGAATATAAACTAGGAAGCTTAAAATCAACCCCACTTATACTTTGTATGTGTGTTTTAAATAGGCAAATACATACTGTGTTAAAAAACATAGACCGCTTAAAGTGGACTAAAGATGTTTTTTTTTTCCCTCCTCCTGTGTCCTAGTCCTCTTTTCAGATATTTTATATATCCTAATTCCTTGGATGTCCTCTGAGATATATTTTACTGTATTTTAAAATAGTCTTTGCAAACCTTGGTGTTTGCTGCATGGTGTACCTAAAATGGCCTTGTTCTTTTAAATAGCTATATGCTATTAACCTTTTAATGACTTATAAAAGCTAAATCTGTTTTGTAGTTTGATTGAAATATCAATTCTGGGATGATTAGAAGGCTGCTTAAACTAAGGAGGGGTTTAAGTTTTAGACTGTAAAGTATATATAGCTATACCCTTAAAGGCAAATTGTCTTTACTGAAATTTTCTAAAGCCTGGGTCAGCTCTGCTGTATTGCAGTTGAGACTACACAGAGTGTCCGTATAGAAAATGGTTACTAGTCATTAGGTCATCAGGTAGATTGTGAGTGTGATGCGTGTGAAGTGAATAGACTTTAATTAGGCGAACAAATCACACTCAGTGTCTGGTCTTCCGAAATATGAAGTACGGGGCTTCTGGGGCTGTTGGAGAAGGCACAAGGAGTGTGGAGTGGGTGTGCTGTATAGTGTGGAGTGGGTGTGCTGTACAGTGTGGGTGTGCTGTA
>LZPO01066461.1:6973-21269 GCA_001675575.1 Neotoma lepida | reverse complement strand
GGTGTTAAAAACACCATAGCTATGCAGTGATGAGGTTCTTTTAAGTTCCTACTAAGAACTGAAAGGCAGGATCAGTAGGTAGGGACTTGAAAATCTATTTTGGAAGGACTTTATGATGTATTGGTTGAAGTCAATATTTAATTTATGGAAATAAAGCATATTGAGGGGATTACATTCAGAAAAGGATGAGTCATCCATACTAGGTGGAGGACTGGTATGCAGAGGCTAGAGAAATGGTATGTGATGTTTTTAATTGGTCCCAGAAACACTTCTGCTTATGAACGTGGGTGAGCAGAGAAGGCACTTCAGATAAGCACAGCCTCTGAGCACCAGAGCAGCTGGAGCTAGTGGAGTCAGATGAGCACTGGCAGGTAGCCTTTGAGATAGGTTTAGTTCCCACACAAGAAGCTCGATCTTCATTCACTGGAAATTGTGGATCCACTAAATACCTTTGGGCTAGGAAACCGGCACTGACTGCTTCCATAAGTAAGGTGCCAGCTGTTGTGTTATCAGTTGGGGGTTCACTTAGCTGGAGGGAAGGGGGCAGGTCTGATATCAGAAGCAGCACAAGCTGTCCACTGGCAGCTAATGACCAACTGTTCCCATCTACAGCCATTCCTTGCATTTACTGATCAGTTCCTGTTTTGTACCCATTGTGCTAGTGACTCATCTTTATAGTCATTGAGCTATTTATTATTAATCTTTATTTTGCAGAAGAGGAAATTGAGACTTAGCCAAGGTTCAATACTTTGCCGTAGATTTCACAACCGGTGAATGGTGGAAGTGGGGTTTGGACTGCAGGCTCGTTATGTTTTTCAGCATCTCCTTCTAATGCCAATAAGTCTGTGATAATGTCATACCACCAGGAACTTCCAGGCCTCTTTGCCCTTTGCCATGCTGTGTTTGCTACCAGGATGGTTGTTTGTAGCTGGATTTTATTTTGGGTCGCCAACCATCTCCCAAATAAAAACATGGAGACTTATTATTAATTATGAATGCTCGGCCTTAGCTTAGGTTTGTCCCACTAGCTCTTTTAACTTAATTTAACCTGTTTGCATTCATCTACGTTTTGCCTCTGGGCTTTTTACCTTTCTTTTTGTATGTCCTACTTACCTGCTTCCTCCATGTCTGTCTGTCTGGCCCTGGTGTCTCTTTTTCTTTCTTCTTTTTCTTCCTACTTACTCTCTCTGCCTGGAAGTCCCGCCTATACCTCCTCCCTTGCTATTGGCCATTCAGCTTTTTATTAGACTAATCAGGTGCCTTAGAGAGGCAAGGTAAAACAGCAGCACATCTTTACATAATTAAACAAATGCAACACGTCTTTGCATAGTAAAACAAATGCAACACGTCTTTACATAGTTAAACAAATGCAACACGTCTTTGCATAGTTAAACAAATGCAACACGTCTTTGCATAGTTAAACAAATATTCCCCAACAGTTGTTCCTTTTTCCTCTGCATAGCACCCAGCTTCCTGTTCCCATTGCCGTTTTTGAATGCTCTGGAGTGTCATCTTTCAACCACTGCATGCTTAGAAATTCCTGTGTTTGGTGAATAAAGTGGGCTGTGTGTCACATTTGGTTTTGACTGCTGGTTTCTTAGCCTTACATCTTTGGCAGTCTTACAGTTCCTGCATCTGTGCAGTGGTGGGGCAGGCAGACTCTGTGACCTCTACACCCCTCCAGGACGGCGTTCCCTTTTTAGAGTAAGACATTAGCAAGGATGGGCTTGTGCTTCTGGGATCCTGGAATATGAGGAAGAGCATTGATAAAACCTGACAAGCACCTTATTCTTTTCATTGTTGACCCAGCAGCATTCTGAGTAACATTCATACCCACAGTTCTAACAATCTAGCTTTATAGACTTCAGTTTCTACCTTGTAGCATGAGACTACAGGTGTGGTTGTGTTTTCGGAGTTGCTTGAATTGAGAAGACTCCACTTTCAACTTTCCTTGGTCACTTTCCCCCATGTTTCTTCTCTGATTCTATCTAGCCAAATCTTCTCTACAACCTTTATTTTCTCTTCATCTTCCAAAACACCCAGGGCTTCCTGTGAGCCTCATCATGGGTGCTGAGAATCAAACCTCAGTCCTCTTCAGAAGCAACCAGTACTCTCTATCACTGAGCCGTCTCTCTATCCCATTTGTTTTTAATTCTTTTTTTGCAGGGGAGGTGCAGGGTTTCGAGACAGGGTTTCTCTGTGTAACAGTCCTGGCTGTTTTAGAACTTGTTTTGTAGACCAAGCTGGCCTCAAACTCACAGAGATCTGCTTGCCTCTGCCACCTGAGTGATGAGATTAAAGGCGTGCGCCACCACCACCTGCCTTCTTTTTCAATTCTTAATGACAGTATTATGTGCATCCTGATTGTTGATCATGTGCCATTTGCCACAGATCTGGAGATCATCTGGTTCATATCATAATTTTATGTCTGATGTTAATGTAGCTGAATGGGCTACATTTATTAATTTATAAATTCAGGTTAATAAAGGGGTTCAGATTGCAATGTAGTATGTTCAGCAAGTAAAGAAAAGATATGCAAGTGTTTATAACAAGATTAATTTTTTTTAAATTGTGGTTTCCTCTGCCATTTTCTGCTATATTCCTATTGCACTGAATATGACGCCAGACTAGTAGCCAGCAAGTCCTGAGGATTCTACCATCATATCTACCCTCTTCCCCCTCAAAGTTGGGATTATAGGCATGTGTAGCCAGGCCCCTGAGTGCTGGGAATTTGAACTCAGAAGGATAATTGCCATAAGCAAATGTTATCCACTGAGCCATCTTTCCAGCCCAGTATATCCATAGATAGATTGTGGCTGCACATTGAGCCATTCAAGGGTGGACAATATTTGAAATTAATTACATCCATAATGAACATGTATAGACTTTTGTTCTTGTCACTATCCACACAATAGTATAATAAGTATTTGTGTAACATTTTATTACCGTATTTAATGAGGCAATTCCACGTAATTTATCTAGTAATCAAGAGAGGTTTATTTCTGGGATAACTTACAGTGAATAAGGGATCAGTTACAGGATCTGGGAGAGAGGAGATGCAATCCAGCAGAGAACTCTGGCTTGGTCTCCAGTCCAGCATCCAGGACCATGAGGGAGGGAAGAGGAAGAAGGAGTACATAGGCACCTCAAGTCTTAAGGACCTCCCTCTCAGCCACACCCCAGAGGGAGGTCATAGGCAGGTGTGCCAGTTACCTGTTGCCACACTAGGGGCAGTGTTTCAAGGTCAAAGCTGCAACAGCCACCCACTACAACATTTACATTGTATTTTATGTTATAAATGTAGAAAAGATGTATGAAGAGGATATGTTATGGTTTTATGCAAATGCCACTTATTTTTCCATATGTATGTGTGTGCATGTGTGTATGTACATGGGTGCATGTCAGTTCAGGTACACGTATTTGTGTGTGCAAGCATGTAGAGACCCAAGGCTGATATTGGGTGTCTTTTGCTTTCTCTCCACCTTATATGTTGAGCAGAGCTCACTGATCATAGCTAGTTTTCTTGCTCTGTGGGTCCTCTGTGTCTGCCTCCCTGCACTGGGATTACAGATGTGTCACCATGACTACATGACATTTACTTGGGTTCTGAGGACCTGAACTCTGTCCTCACACTTGGTTGAGCCATCTACCCAGTTCATATAATTTTACATAAGGACCTTGGGCACCTGCAGATTTTGGTAACTATGATGGAAGTGCTGGCACCATCCCTGTGTTAATGTAGACAATGCAGTATCTCTGTCTTCAAGTAGTGATTAGTTGGATAGTATGGGTTTTCTTCTGTATCTGTATCTATATTACAGGTTTTCTATAGCAAACTGTACTTCTATATTTAAAAAAATGAAGATAATACTTGAGACAAAGTAGGTGTGTGCAGACTTGTGTTATTTTTAGTTTGGGTTGAAATGTACTGTGGGCTTGTTCACAGTGCCACGCTGAGAGCAAGTTACTTGCAAGGCTTGCTGCACAAAGCTCAGGGTCTGTAGCAGTGTTTCTGTTTTTGCTTATTAGAGGTAACCCCAGCTTGTCTCAGCAGATGGCTAGTGTTTTGATTGAACAAGTATCCCGAGACTTTTAGTCCATGTCACAAGGGGACAAGAAAATGACATTCATAGTTGAGTGTTTCGTTTTTAGCTCCAGTTGATCAGTTTTAGCAATGATTAAACTCGGAACAGAGTATCAGTCTCATTAATATCTGACCATACCTTTGCACTGGTTTATCACTGGAATTTAACAGCTTTGGTGTGCACTTAAATATTATTTATTTATATCATTTTTTTGATACAAGGTTTCATGTATTAAAAGCCTACCATGTATTTAAGCTTACCATGTAGGCAAGAATGACCTCCAGATCTCGTGTGTCCATTTCCCAGTGCTGGCATTGTAGGCTTTCATTACCACGCCAGACTGAAGTTTAATTTATAAGACAGAGTTCGAAGAAGTGGTTTAAACTGACTCTTGACAGTGGTTGTCTCTCGTTACACCTGACAAGTAAAGCGGAAGTTCTCAGTTCCTATCAGACAGTTGGTTTCTGCTCCTTATTTCTGAGAGAATGGGAGAACAAATGATAGGAAAACATTGAAGTTCTTTCCTTAAGATGGTTTCTTAGAAAAATGTTGTTTTCCTGACTCCTTGGGGAAATTTGGCTGCAAGCTTACAGTTACTACATTTTTGCCCAGAGAATGGGCTAAAGTTAGTATCATATTCTTTCTGGTTGCCAAAGGCAACACAGTTTAATTTGTGCCCTAGTGGCAGTCATTTTAAAATAATTCTAGTGATTTTTGTTTTGTGTGTGTATGAACACATGTGGGTAGGCACATGTGTGTGTTGGGGGGTAGGCACATGTGTGTGTTGGGGGGTAGGCACATGTGTGTGTTGGGGGGTAGGCACATGGCATGTGTTGGGGGGCATGGGATGTGTTGGGGTACAGGCACATGGGGTGTGTTGGGGGTAGGCACATGGGATGTGTTGGGGGGTAGGCGCATGGGGTGTGTTGGGGGTAGGCCCATGGGATGTGTTGGGGGGTAGGCGCATGGGGCTGTCTCTTATACACATCTAGATGTGTATAAGAGACTGTTTGGGGGTAGGCACATGTGTGTGTTGGGGGGTAGGCACATGGGGTGTGTTGGGGGGTAGGCACATGTGTGTGTTGGGGGTAGGCACATGGGATGGCGCCAATAGGGAGGTCACCGGCCAGCCTCAGTGTTCGGTTCTCCTTCCACCTTGGCTGAGGGAAGGTTTCTTTGTTGTTTGCTGCTCAGCTAAGCTGCTTCCACCAGGCTCCCTGGCCCACAGCTTTCAGGGATTCCCCTGCCTCTGTCTCTGCCTCCTATCATGCCCTGGGAGCACTGGAGATTATAAACATATGCCAGCCACCTGGATAGATTGAGGTTCTTGGGGTTCAGACTCAACTCCTGACGCTCGGAAAGCTAGTGCTTTACCCACCATCTCCTCAGCCCTCAACCCCCTTTTATTCTGCCGCCTTTTCATTTCTTAGCATTTAGTGCCTCTCACTCAGCCTGACTCTGTCCTTTCTGAATTCTGGGCTATCAGTGCTGATTGTAGAAAGCAAAACAACCAAGGTGCAGATGGTCACTCCAGGGTCAGCCATGCTTGTGTCTTTGTACATCCTGGGGGCTGTGTAGGTTGGGAAGGTCATAGTCTAGCCTGTTGGTGTCAGTCCTGTAGACAGACAAACAGCCAGTGCATGTGTGTTTGGAACTTGACATGGAGCGGGAAAGAAGCATACCTACCCTAAGAGCTGCATTTGAGAGGTTTGCTGTTCATCAGTTGGTGGATTGAGATCTTGCAAGTACTCTTCTTTGCTGTTCTATTTTCTGTTTATCACACATGAGGAGATTCACGTACAGAAGTCTTTTAGGGTCACAGTAGTGCAAGAGTACGATGGCTTAGTCCTCCCGAGATCTGGCCAGGTTCTGTCTGGCCATGCTTTCTTGAGTAATGGCTGCACATGCAAAAGTCATTTTTATGTAACAAACATTAGACTTGAAAGTATGTCTTCAGAGTAATCAAAGGAGAAAAAGTATAATTCTTACACTTGTGTCTACAATCAGAACTCTCTTTTTCTCTCTTAATGCAGAGTGGACACAGATATCTACCAGGTACCTTAGAGAGCAGTTGGTCAAGATCTCTGACTTTTACCACATGGCCTCCAGTACAGGTGATGGTCCTGTCCCTGTGCCACCAGAGGTCGAGCAAGCCATGAAGCAGTGGGAGTACAATGAGAAGCTGGCATTTCACATGTTCCAGGTAATCTGATCTAGGCATGTAAGAAAAGGACACCTTCCGTATGCAGTCACGTGCTGCTTGCTTGACAGGGTGCATGCTGAGAAATGGGATGCTAGGTGATATTTGTCATTCTACAAACATCACCGTGTATACTTACATATAAATGTAGACGGTATAGCCTGCTACATCCCACAGTATATACCTGCTATATGTGGTCTCTGGTTGACCAAAACATGGTGGCAGATGTCTATAATTATATTTTCTGGGGCTAAGTAATATATCTTTATATGAACTGATGCATTCACAGAAAGAAATTTAAACATTTCTTTGTATGTAAGTGAAATTTTTGAAGCCTTGAAATCAATTATGCAGACTATGCTACCTTTCTCTGCCTCTCTGGGGTTACAGGCATGCACTACAGTGCCAGGCACATCTCTTACAGTACATTCAAGGTAACACATATGCTCTGTGATGACAGTTTATTACACATATTTATCTCCAGTTGTCAGTGACAGCAGGTATTTTAGTGCCATTAATTATTGTGTAAAGGTCATCTTCATTTAGCTCAGTTGTATCTTGAAATGAAAATTTAAGGGGTAGATTAAGGACAATCAGGAACTATAGGATTCCCACCCAGACAATTATTATTGACCAGCAGAGGTCAATTGTGGTGTTATTTGTCTTTGTTTTTATTCCTGACTAGGTATATTATATTCAACTAAAGTCCTATTATTAGCCCAGATTTTCATTATCCATTATGTTAATCAAAGAGGAAAGGAATACCTGGCTTTTAAATGTTCCATTTAGAACTTTAATTATAATATCCAGGTAGCAAGTGAGTTTTAGAAACAGCTCAAATAATAAAGCAAACAAACAAAAAGCTGTGTGGTTCTTTTGTGAAGTAGCATTGTTAGTTTTTCAATGACTAAACACAGCTCTTTAAAACCCCAGCCTCGTTTGTGCTGACTGCTTCAGATCCTGGTCCGCACTGTTACGGCTTTTACTAATCTAGCTGTTTAGTTGGCATCTCAGAAGTGTGTTTTCTCAGCACACTTAGTGCTTTTAGTAAGATTATGTAATATAGTAGTAACATTTATTAAATTTATTTATTGTGTGAGTGTGTGTGTGTGTGTATGTGTGTGCATGTGCTATTGCTTGTTCTGTCTGTATGGATACCTGGAGGCCAAAGGTCAACACTGATGATTGATGCAATCCTCAGGAGCCCACCATCTTGTTTTCTGTAACAGGGTCTCCCACTGGGACTTTAGGTTTAGTTTGCATTTGCTGGCCAATGAGCTCCAAGGGTCTTCCTTTACCTACTTCTTTGCTCTGGGATTCCGGGTGCATGCCATCATGTTTATTATTTATTTACTTTGCTTATTTATTTTTTTAATGTGGGTACGGGGAATTGAACTCAGGTCCTCATGCTTGCACAGCGAACATTTAACTTTGTGACCTGTCTTCCCAGCCCCAGGATTCTTTTTCAAAATTAAAATTTTGTTACCTTGTATTCACCATCATTACACATTAATGTAAAGTTTGTTTTAAATATTTACCAAAATGTATAAATATGGCATATGATTTTCATAAAATGTGGCTTGATTTCTGTTTTGAAGTCTTTTATCGTGTGAGTCATAACACCAAGACTATGATATGATATTAAGTGTATATGTCTAGAAAGTCATACAAATGTGTTTGTACACGTGTATGAATACATGCAGACTTGTGTGTGCGTTCATGTGTGTGTATGAAGTCAGTTGACAAAGGACAAGTATGTCAGATTAGTGGCATCTTTGAGATGTAGCTCAGTAGTAGAGGGATTGTCAAATGCCTTGGCTGAGAAGAAGAAAAAAGGGGAAAGGGACATGCCAGGCCAGTGGGATATTTTGGAAGTATGTGGAGATGTAATTATTTTTTAGCCTGGTTGTATAGGATTATTTTATAGCTGTTTTTTTTTTTATTAAAGTCTATCCTTTCCTTCATTTAATGGGTCATTAAATTGATATTTCAAATAACACATTTATAGGTAGGTGAATCTGAGAGTAATTAAGAATTACTCTGGGGCCAGAGTGTATTTCAGACCTTTGAGACAGTGGTATGAGCAGTCTTTCTACAGAGTGATCACTGTTAACCCCACCTCCTTCCTGAAAATGAGTTCATGCTCCTGATAGCTTGTTGGGGTATGTCAGTCTGGAGTGTGATGGCTTCTGAATATCTGAATTTTAAAAATCAGTTTAGAATGAAGCAGATTACCAGAAACAAAAATAAAACCCCAGACCACACATATGAGAGAGAGAGAGAGAGAGAGAGAGAGAGAGAGAGAGAGAGAGAGAGAGAAGGAGATCGCTCTTGGCCTTTATTTGGTTTTGCACTGTGGATTGTGATACTGTTACTGTAACACAGGGTTGAATTTACATGTAAGCATATTTTAAAAACAGGTTTTCTTTGACATTAGTATTGTACTTTTTCTTTATTGAAGGAAGGAATGTTGGAAAAACATGAGTATTTGACGTGGATCCTGGACGTCTTAGAAAAGATCAGACCAGTGGACGACAACCTTCTCAAGCTCCTTTTGCCGCTGATGCTGCAGGTACGGCGCTTCTCACCTCCACCTAGATTTTATGGCAAGAGATGAGTCTGGTCAGAATGATTAGGTAAGGAGAGGTAGAAAGGGAAACCATTCCTTTTGAAAGGGAAAAAATGTTTTAAATGCCCTGGAAGCATTTGTATGGCCCGTGTCCATAGTTTTGTTTTTTTTTTTCAACCATATATTGGTTTTCTCCTATATCTGAGCAACACAGCCTGTAAGTGCTGTCTCTGTTCACCAATTACTGTGGGACAGAGAGCAGAGAATCACCTGCATTCTTATGGTCACTTTTATGTACATTGGGTTAAGACTAATTTGTCAAATAATGTTAAATAATGGTTATTTGAATGAGATTTATATTTTTCTTAGAAAAGTAGTACATAGAGGTATTGATAATTCAAATGACTTGAAAGTGCATCACTGGACACCACTCTCTTGTGTCACGCATACCTCCCTGGAGCAGCACACAAGAGAGTTGTGTGTCTCTTCTCTGTTAGCCCCTGGAGTGGTCTGTGCTTGCCTTTCTTGTTTAGCCCCTCACCAGGTAGGGGTTTGAGCTATAGGAAAGTCACCACCATGAACTGAGATACGTTGTGAGTATAAAACACACACCAGATTTCAGACTTTATGTAAAAATGTATACCCTGGATATGTTTTACATCAATTACTTGCTGAAGTGATACGGTTTGGAAGTAACTGGGTTAAATACAACATGTTAATCTTTTTGACTTTCATTTTCCCTTTTTAAAGGTTTATTTTTATTTATGTGTGTATGTGTGTGCCTGCATGAGTTAATGTGCATTGCATGCATGCAAGTGCCTACAGAGCACAGAGGGCATTGATCCCTTGGATCTGGAGTTAGACGTAGTTGTGAGCCTCCTGGTGTAGGGGTGCTGAGAACCACACAGTAAGCATTCTATAACTGCTGGGCTATCTCTTGAATCCCTGTTTTATTTTCTTAATGGTTTACTGGAAAAATTCAAGACTATATCTGGGGCTTACTTTATGTTACTGCTGGATCACATTGGCCTGTATTGCATTTATGCCTCTTTTCCCTAGTAAGGAGAGTCAAAGTGAGATAGTTGTTTTGAAGCATAAGGCATGTCTGACTCCTGCTGTCCTTCTGCCTCTCTCTTAGTATTCAGACGAGTTTGTTCAGTCAGCCTACCTGTCTCGTCGTCTAGCGTACTTTTGTGCCCGGCGTCTTTCCTTGCTACTGAGTGATAGCCCCAACCTCCTTGCTGCTCACTCACCTCACATGATAATCGGAGCAAACAACACGAGTATTGGAACCCCCAGTCCTGGCACCCCTGGCCCTGGTATGAGCCCCATGCAGCTGGCCTTCTCGGATTTCCTTTCCTGTGCACAGCATGGCCCCTTGGTTTATGGACTTAGTTGTATGTTGCAGGTAAGTCCATTAATGATCTGTATTTTATGTTAAAATTTATTGTGGGAAGGACCCGGTAACTTTTACTAGAAATTTATGATCTATTACTGTTTGTTAGATCAGACTGAGAGATTTGTTGTATCTATGCAGAAGAAAATTACTGTGATCATCCTTTGTGGTGTTTTGTTGAATTAGAGACAGGCTAGAGACAGGGTCTCACCTGTAGGCTAGGTTGGGCTGAAACTTAGAGCAGTCCTCAGGCTCCTGAATGCTCTGATTCCAGGTGAGTGCTGTCACATCTGGCTTTTTGTTGCCTAGTTTTAGGATGGTTAAGCAGTTCAATTACATATCCTTCAAGGAGAACCCATAGTTCAAGTCAGCCGTGTTGTTGTTCTATCAAGACAGCTTCTCTGGGCAGCATTCTCAGTGTCTGCAGTTGGTATGTTGAGCTGGATGCCTCTCTAGATGCCTCTGGCTTTCTTTAGAGTCAGGCATTGTTCCTTGTGCTGTCCTTGACTACAGCAGTGTGCTGGTTCTGGGTCCTTCAGTTAGGCATGAGAGCATGCCCCAGAGCTGCCACGTTAGTGTTCAGTTTCTGTTTCTTGAGTTCTTAGTGTGCCTTGCTCTTTACCAAGGGGTTCTGGGATCAGGGTGTTTTGGAAGACATGGTCTCCATGGCATTCACTGTCCTGATGAGAAGAAAGAGTTATAAATGTAGTTTGTATATCATATGCTAAGTGTTAATGGAGAGATACCACAGGGCTGTGGTGGTTCAAAAGAGAACTTCTTGTTCAACTTGAAAGCCAGGGAGGCTCTCCTAGGCAACTTTTGTAGGGGTTTTGTAGTTTCAGTGGAAAGAGGTTTCCTAGGCGGGGGGCGGGAGGTAGCAGAGAAAAAGGGTCAGAGGACTTGTTAGTCACCTGTGTGTAGGTAGAGTCTGGTGGGGATTAGTGAGTGGAAGACCCTCATGGGCCTTAGGCTTAGATTTCTTTAGTGAAGTGACACTGTTAATTGTACATTAATTGTTTTGGCTAGAGAATGAAATTTGTGGGAGAGGACAGTTCAGAAAGAGGGAGATAAGATAAAGAAATATGTTTGGAAGTATCTAAAGGTTGCCCCATTTTGTGTCCTTGAGTTCACATCAGAAGAGTCAACTATCAATAGATTGAAAAAACTCAGAAAAATTATCTATACTGAGCATGCACAGACATTACATGTCTTATTTCCACACTAACATAGTGTGATGGCTATTCACATGCTGTTTATGCAATGTGTAGATGATTTGAAGTATGCACGGGGATTGCACAGATTATGTGCAAATACTTTGCAATTTTAGATAGGCGATTGAGCACCTGTGGATTCGGATATCTGAGAAGGGCCTCAGAACTAGTACCTCACAAAAGATGCCAGGATTGTTTTTTTCCTTGTAGAACCCGTAAGTGGATATGCTCAAGAAATGGTTACATTTCTAGTTCTGAAGACTGGGGCAGACCTGAGATGGGTTGAGGCTGCCCACAGAGCTATAGTGAAAACTGACTTACCTGAAAAGCACGTGTGGTTGAGAGCTGATGAGGGGAGTCCCTCAAAGAGAATAGGAGAGTTGGGTATACAGGGAGAAAACAACAGGGAATTAGAGTCTAGAAGCAGACGGGAGTAAACAAAACTACTGTCATAGTTTTATCCTGTCTAAGATGTCTTGTGTATTGTATTGTTTGTTTTCAAGTACTGTGTTAAGTGGTGACATATTAAGCCATTCAGTTCTCAGAACCAGCCTTGAGATACAGGAACCATCATTCATTTATTTTTTTTTGATTAGCATTTTTGAGATGAGGGTAAGCCAGCAATACCCAACTCATGGAGCAGCTGTGACGATTGTAGGGCCTGCTCCTTACAAGCTGGCTGAGTTTCAAAAAGTGTCCATAAAAGTTTAGGGTAGAGGTGGGGGAGCTATTCTCTAGACAAAATCTAGCCTGTGAGCTAAGAATAGGCTTCACATTTTTATTGTGTAACTGAGACAACCAAAGGGAAATGTGTGACAGAACCTGTGGGTGGTCTGCAAAGCCGAAAATATTTGTTGTCCAGATTTTTATAGAAAAAGTTGGATAATTTTTATATAGGGGTATGTCTGATGAGCATTTATGAAGCTTTAGAACACACTATTTAAGAGTTTTTTAAAAATAATAAAAAATTATAATCTTAGCACTTAATATCCTAATTATATTTCTTTTTTTTAACTGAAAAATCATTTGAAGTGACAAATATTATATTTTATTCAGCTCCCTACATTTCCTGTGTTGGAGTATTAGCTAATCAATGACACTAATTTCTTGGTAGCTGTGCTGATGACTCTTTAAGTCTTGTCTTAAGACTTGGGTATCTGAGAATGGGAAAAGATATTTATATTTTAAGATCATCTGCTGTCGTTTTTATTGAAGTTGCTGTTAATACTTTTCTCCTTCCTCTAAATGTCTGGGATATTCCTGCTTTATTTCTAGACTGTCACTCTGTGTTGCCCAAGTGCCTTGGTGTGGAATTATTCCACAAATGAAAATAAGATCGCAAACCCAGGCTCTCCCCTGGATCTGCTGCAGGTTGCCCCTTCCAGCCTACCCATGCCGGGTGGGAATACGGCTTTCAATCAGCAGGTAGACATTTACTTCATTGCTTTTATGAATGTTTTCATTTCCCAGAAGCACTTGGGCATGGTGGGCCATGCCTTGTCTTGACACCTGAGATATTGTAATACCTGTCCCGGCTCTGCTATGACTCTAGGTGATTTTTTTTTGGACTTTTCCCCATTTTTTTTTGAAACACCGATGTTCATAAAGTGTTCTGCCACCCAGGCAGCTGCCACCCGGCAGTTTTGGTGATGATTCTGATCCTGACTGTGAGCCCTGGAATAAAATAGTTTGTGATGTTTAGGAGTTGTTGTGTATTTTTATTTATGCTGCATTATTTGCTTCAAGACTTTTGCAGCTTCAACTTTGGGATTGTGACTAATACTTAGCACGAGACACTTGCCTTTCACTAAGTTGTTTCCTTAAGTTACTGAAGTACTACTCATTCATTTCCTGCTTAGACCAGTGGCTCAAAGTTATTTGAACTCTGCCTTGCCTTTCATGCTGTAAAAAAATTTCACTTATTACATTTTCCCTGGGCATTTGTTTTTATAGACATTTATTATTGATCAAATCATCACTTGTAAAGTTAAAAATGCATGGCTCATGCAGGAATTTACGTGCCCTGTGATACAGTAAAGATTGTCACTCACCAGAGGATGAACTACTCACATAGAAAACTTGACATGATTTAGGCAGCTATTGAGAGTTTCCAAGTACAGGTTAACTTGAAGTGTTTATCTTCCAGGTTCGGGCAAGGATTTATGAGGTAGAACAGCAAATAAAACAGCGAGGCCGTGCAGTAGAGGTTCGGTGGTCTTTTGACAAGTGCCAAGAGTCGACAGCAGGTACAATACACCATGGAAGAGTGATGGCTTCAAGAGTGTTTGGCTTTAGGCTTTCTTTCTCATGCTTATAACACACTTCACATGAATGAGGGAGCTTTATGCTTCCAGCTACTGCTTTCCAGAATGTCTGGTTTAGTTCTTGCAATTCCTTGATAGTATATGCCAAGAGTTACAAAGCTCTTTCCCTTGTGTAATGGTGTTTTTTATACTCTGATATTCTGGCTTATCTAATTGCTTCCTTAATTTCTGCATCTAGGGGTGACTATTAGTCGGGTTTTGCATACACTGGAAGTCTTGGATCGTCATTGTTTTGACCGAACTGATTCCAGCAATTCGATGGAGACGCTTTATCATAAAATTTTCTGGGCAAACCAAAACAAAGATAACCAAGAGGTAGTTAATACTACTTTTCTTCCTTTTTGTCTTGTTTTCTTCTCATTCAGTAAATTCTGGCGAACTCTTTACTATGTTGTATGTCTTAGGAAAGCATGTGCACTACAAATCTTTTTTTTGGGGACCAAGATGACTCACTGTTATTATAATAAAATATACATTGGGTTGGGTGTATCTTGATATATTGATGGGAAAA